>JAZGLO010003807.1:0-65791 GCA_036873155.1 Biomphalaria sudanica | reverse complement strand
ATTGTCAGTGGGTCTGAGGTTCTGCGTGTTTATCAACATGGCGTAATGAACAACATTGTCAGTGGGGCTGAGGTTCTGCTTGTTTATCTACATGGCGTAATGGACCACATTGTCAGTGGGTCTGAGGTTCTACGTGTTTATCTACATGGCGTAATGGACCACATTGTCAGTGGGTCTGAGGTTCTGCGTGTTTATCTACATGGCGTAATGAACAACATTGTCAGTGGGGCTGAGGTTCTGCTTGTTTATCTACATGGCGTAATGGACCACATTGTCAGTGGGTCTGAGGTTCTACGTGTTTATCTACATGGCGTAATGAACAACATTGTCAGTGGGTCGGAGGTTCTACGTGTTTATCTACATGGCGTAATGGACCACATTGTCAGAGGGTCTGAGGTTCTGCGTGTTTATCTACATGGCGTAATGAACAACATTGTCAGTGGGGCTGAGGTTCTGCGTGTTTATCTACATGGCGTAATGAACAACATTGTCAGTGGGTCTAAGGTTCTGCTTGTTTATCTACTTGACGTAATGAATAACATTGTCAGTGGGTCTGAGTTTCTGCGTGTTTATCTACATGGCGTAATGGACAACATTGTCAGTGGATCTGAAGTTCTGCGTGTTTATCTACATGGCGTAATGGACAACATTGTCAGTGGGGCTGAGGTTCTACTTGTTTATCTACATGGCGTAATGGAAAACATTGTCAGTGGGTCTAAGGTTCTGCGTGTTTATCTACATGGCGTAATGAACAACATTGTCAGTGGGTCGGAGGTTCTGCTTGTTTATCTACATGGCGTAATGAACAACATTGTCAGTGGGTCGGAGGTTCTGCTTGTTTATCTACATGACGTAATGGACAACATTGTCAGTGGGTCTGAGGTTCTACGTGTTTATCTACATGGCGTAATGGACCACATTGTCAGTGGGTCTGAGGTTCTGCGTGTTTATCTACATGGCGTAATGAACAACATTGTCAGTGGGGCTGAGGTTCTGCGTGTTTATCTACATGGCGTAATGAACAACATTGTCAGTGGGTCTAAGGTTCTGCGTGTTTATCTACTTGACGTAATGAATAACATTGTCAGTGGGTCTGAGTTTCTGCGTGTTTATCTACATGGCGTAATGGACAACATTGTCAGTGGGTCTGAAGTTCTGCGTGTTTATCTACATGGCGTAATGGACAACATTGTCAGTGGGGCTGAGGTTCTACTTGTTTATCTACATGGCGTAATGGAAAACATTGTCAGTGGGTCTAAGGTTCTGCGTGTTTATCTACATGACGTAATAGGCAACATTGTCAGTGGGGCTGAGGTTCTGCTTGTTTATCTACATGGCGTAATGGACAACATTGTCAGTGGGACTGAGGTTCTGCTTGTTTATCTACATGACGTAATGGACAACATTGCCAGTGGCTCTGAGGTCCTGTGTGTTTATCTACATGGCGTAATGGACCACATTGTCAGTGGGTCTGAGGTTCTACGTGTTTATCTACATGGCGTAATGAACAACATTGTCAGTGGGTCGGAGGTTCTGCTTGTTTATCTACATGGCGTAATGGACAACATTGTCAGTGGGTCTGAGGTTCTACGTGTTTATCTACATGGCGTAATGGACCACATTGTCAGTGGGTCTGAGGTTCTGCGTGTTTATCTACATGGCGTAATGAACAACATTGTCAGAGGGGCTGAGGTTCTGCGTGTTTATCTACATGGCGTAATGAACAACATTGTCAGTGGGTCTAAGGTTCTGCTTGTTTATCTACTTGACGTAATGAATAACATTGTCAGTGGGTCTGAGTTTCTGCGTGTTTATCTACATGGCGTAATGGACAACATTGTCAGTGGATCTGAAGTTCTGCGTGTTTATCTACATGGCGTAATGGACAACATTGTCAGTGGGGCTGAGGTTCTACTTGTTTATCTACATGGCGTAATGGAAAACATTGTCAGTGGGTCTAAGGTTCTGCGTGTTTATCTACATGGCGTAATGAACAACATTGTCAGTGGGTCGGAGGTTCTGCTTGTTTATCTACATGGCGTAATGAACAACATTGTCAGTGGGTCGGAGGTTCTGCTTGTTTATCTACATGGCGTAATGAACAACATTGTCAGTGGGGCTGAGGTTCTGCGTGTTTATCTACATGGCGTAATGAACAACATTGTCAGTGGGTCTAAGGTTCTGCTTGTTTATCTACTTGACGTAATGGACAACATTGCCAGTGGCTCTGAGGTCCTGTGTGTTTATCTACGTGGCGTAATGGACAACATTGTCAGTGGGTCTGAGGTTCTGCGTGTTTATCTACATGGCGTAATGGACAACATTGTCAGTGGGTCTGAGGTTCTGCTTATTTATCTACATGGCGTAAAGGACAACATTGTCAGTGGATCTGAAGTTCTGCGTGTTTATCTACATGGCGTAATGGACAACATTGTCAGTGGGGCTGAGGTTCTACTTGTTTATCTACATGGCGTAATGGAAAACATTGTCAGTGGGTCTAAAGTTCTGCGTGTTTATCTACATGGCGTAATGAACAACATTGTCAGTGGGTCGGAGGTTCTGCTTGTTTATCTACATGGCGTAATGAACAACATTGTCAGTGGGTCGGAGGTTCTGCTTGTTTATCTACATGACGTAATGGACAACATTGTCAGTGGGTCTGAGGTTCTACGTGTTTATCTACATGGCGTAATGGACCACATTGTCAGTGGGTCTGAGGTTCTGCGTGTTTATCTACATGGCGTAATGAACAACATTGTCAGTGGGTCTAAGGTTCTGCTTGTTTATCTACTTGACGTAATGAATAACATTGTCAGTGGGTCTGAGTTTCTGCGTGTTTATCTACATGGCGTAATGGACAACATTGTCAGTGGGTCTGAAGTTCTGCGTGTTTATCTACATGGCGTAATGGACAACATTGTCAGTGGGGCTGAGGTTCTACTTGTTTATCTACATGGCGTAATGGAAAACATTGTCAGTGGGTCTAAGGTTCTGCGTGTTTATCTACATGACGTAATAGGCAACATTGTCAGTGGGGCTGAGGTTCTGCTTGTTTATCTACATGGCGTAATGGACAACATTGTCAGTGGGTCTGAGGTTCTGCTTGTTTATCTACATGACGTAATGGACAACATTGCCAGTGGGTCTGAGGTTCTACGTGTTTATCTACATGGCGTAATGAACAACATTGTCAGTGGGTCGGAGGTTCTGCTTGTTTATCTACATGGCGTAATGGACAACATTGTCAGTGGGTCTGAGGTTCTACGTGTTTATCTACATGGCGTAATGGACCACATTGTCAGTGGGTCTGAGGTTCTGCGTGTTTATCAACATGGCGTAATGAACAACATTGTCAGTGGGGCTGAGGTTCTGCTTGTTTATCTACATGGCGTAATGGACCACATTGTCAGTGGGTCTGAGGTTCTACGTGTTTATCTACATGGCGTAATGGACCACATTGTCAGTGGGTCTGAGGTTCTGCGTGTTTATCTACATGGCGTAATGAACAACATTGTCAGTGGGGCTGAGGTTCTGCTTGTTTATCTACATGGCGTAATGGACCACATTGTCAGTGGGTCTGAGGTTCTACGTGTTTATCTACATGGCGTAATGAACAACATTGTCAGTGGGTCGGAGGTTCTGCTTGTTTATCTACATGGCGTAATGGACAACATTGTCAGTGGGTCTGAGGTTCTACGTGTTTATCTACATGGCGTAATGGACCACATTGTCAGTGGGTCTGAGGTTCTGCGTGTTTATCTACATGGCGTAATGAACAACATTGTCAGTGGGGCTGAGGTTCTGCGTGTTTATCTACATGGCGTAATGAACAACATTGTCAGTGGGTCTAAGGTTCTGCTTGTTTATCTACTTGACGTAATGAATAACATTGTCAGTGGGTCTGAGTTTCTGCGTGTTTATCTACATGGCGTAATGGACAACATTGTCAGTGGATCTGAAGTTCTGCGTGTTTATCTACATGGCGTAATGGACAACATTGTCAGTGGGGCTGAGGTTCTACTTGTTTATCTACATGGCGTAATGGAAAACATTGTCAGTGGGTCTAAGGTTCTGCGTGTTTATCTACATGGCGTAATGAACAACATTGTCAGTGGGTCGGAGGTTCTGCTTGTTTATCTACATGGCGTAATGAACAACATTGTCAGTGGGTCGGAGGTTCTGCTTGTTTATCTACATGACGTAATGGACAACATTGTCAGTGGGTCTGAGGTTCTACGTGTTTATCTACATGGCGTAATGGACCACATTGTCAGTGGGTCTGAGGTTCTGCGTGTTTATCTACATGGCGTAATGAACAACATTGTCAGTGGGGCTGAGGTTCTGCGTGTTTATCTACATGGCGTAATGAACAACATTGTCAGTGGGTCTAAGGTTCTGCGTGTTTATCTACTTGACGTAATGAATAACATTGTCAGTGGGTCTGAGTTTCTGCGTGTTTATCTACATGGCGTAATGGACAACATTGTCAGTGGGTCTGAAGTTCTGCGTGTTTATCTACATGGCGTAATGGACAACATTGTCAGTGGGGCTGAGGTTCTACTTGTTTATCTACATGGCGTAATGGAAAACATTGTCAGTGGGTCTAAGGTTCTGCGTGTTTATCTACATGACGTAATAGGCAACATTGTCAGTGGGGCTGAGGTTCTGCTTGTTTATCTACATGGCGTAATGGACAACATTGTCTGTGGGACTGAGGTTCTGCTTGTTTATCTACATGACGTAATGGACAACATTGCCAGTGGCTCTGAGGTCCTGTGTGTTTATCTACATGGCGTAATGGACCACATTGTCAGTGGGTCTGAGGTTCTACGTGTTTATCTACATGGCGTAATGAACAACATTGTCAGTGGGTCGGAGGTTCTGCTTGTTTATCTACATGGCGTAATGGACAACATTGTCAGTGGGTCTGAGGTTCTATGTGTTTATCTACATGGCGTAATGGACCACATTGTCAGTGGGTCTGAGGTTCTGCGTGTTTATCTACATGGCGTAATGAACAACATTGTCAGTGGGGCTGAGGTTCTGCGTGTTTATCTACATGGCGTAATGAACAACATTGTCAGTGGGTCTAAGGTTCTGCTTGTTTATCTACTTGACGTAATGAATAACATTGTCAGTGGGTCTGAGTTTCTGCGTGTTTATCTACATGGCGTAATGGACAACATTGTCAGTGGATCTGAAGTTCTGCGTGTTTATCTACATGGCGTAATGGACAACATTGTCAGTGGGGCTGAGGATCTACTTGTTTATCTACATGGCGTAATGGAAAACATTGTCAGTGGGTCTAAGGTTCTGCGTGTTTATCTACATGGCGTAATGAACAACATTGTCAGTGGGTCGGAGGTTCTGCTTGTTTATCTACATGGCGTAATGAACAACATTGTCAGTGGGTCGGAGGTTCTGCTTGTTTATCTACATGACGTAATGGACAACATTGTCAGTGGGTCTGAGGTTCTACGTGTTTATCTACATGGCGTAATGGACCACATTGTCAGTGGGTCTGAGGTTCTGCGTGTTTATCTACATGGCGTAATGAACAACATTGTCAGTGGGGCTGAGGTTCTGCGTGTTTATCTACATGGCGTAATGAACAACATTGTCAGTGGGTCTAAGGTTCTGCTTGTTTATCTACTTGACGTAATGAATAACATTGTCAGTGGGTCTGAGTTTCTGCGTGTTTATCTACATGGCGTAATGGACAACATTGTCAGTGGGTCTGAAGTTCTGCGTGTTTATCTACATGGCGTAATGGACAACATTGTCAGTGGGGCTGAGGTTCTACTTGTTTATCTACATGGCGTAATGGAAAACATTGTCAGTGGGTCTAAGGTTCTGCGTGTTTATCTACATGACGTAATAGGCAACATTGTCAGTGGGGCTGAGGTTCTGCTTGTTTATCTACATGGCGTAATGGACAACATTGTCAGTGGGACTGAGGTTCTGCTTGTTTATCTACATGACGTAATGGACAACATTGCCAGTGGCTCTGAGGTCCTGTGTGTTTATCTACGTGGCGTAATGGACAACATTGTCAGTGGGTCTGAGGTTCTGCGTGTTTATCTACATGGCGTAATGGACAACATTGTCAGTGGGTCTGAGGTTCTGCTTATTTATCTACATGGCGTAAAGGACAACATTGTCAGTGGATCTGAAGTTCTGCGTGTTTATCTACATGGCGTAATGGACAACATTGTCAGTGGGGCTGAGGTTCTACTTGTTTATCTACATGGCGTAATGGAAAACATTGTCAGTGGGTCTAAAGTTCTGCGTGTTTATCTACATGGCGTAATGAACAACATTGTCAGTGGGTCGGAGGTTCTGCTTGTTTATCTACATGGCGTAATGAACAACATTGTCAGTGGGTCGGAGGTTCTGCTTGTTTATCTACATGACGTAATGGACAACATTGTCAGTGGGTCTGAGGTTCTACGTGTTTATCTACATGGCGTAATGGACCACATTGTCAGTGGGTCTGAGGTTCTGCGTGTTTATCTACATGGCGTAATGAACAACATTGTCAGTGGGTCTAAGGTTCTGCTTGTTTATCTACTTGACGTAATGAATAACATTGTCAGTGGGTCTGAGTTTCTGCGTGTTTATCTACATGGCGTAATGGACAACATTGTCAGTGGGTCTGAAGTTCTGCGTGTTTATCTACATGGCGTAATGGACAACATTGTCAGTGGGGCTGAGGTTCTACTTGTTTATCTACATGGCGTAATGGAAAACATTGTCAGTGGGTCTAAGGTTCTGCGTGTTTATCTACATGACGTAATAGGCAACATTGTCAGTGGGGCTGAGGTTCTGCTTGTTTATCTACATGGCGTAATGGACAACATTGTCAGTGGGTCTGAGGTTCTGCTTGTTTATCTACATGACGTAATGGACAACATTGCCAGTGGCTCTGAGGTCCTGTGTGTTTATCTACGTGGCGTAATGGACAACATTGTCAGTGGGTCTGAGGTTCTGCGTGTTTATCTACATGGCGTATTGGACAACATTGTCAGTGGGTCTGAGGTTCTGCTTATTTATCTACATGGCGTAAAGGACAACATTGTCAGTGGGTCTGAGGTTCTGCTTGTTTTTCTGCATGGCGTAAAGGACAACAGTGCAGTGGGTCTAAGGTTCTGCGTGTTTATCTACATGGCGTAGGTGGACAACATTGTCAGTGTGTCTGAGGTTCTGCTTGTTTATCTACATGACATAATGGACAACATTGTAAGTGGGTCTGATGCTCTTCGTGTTTATCTATATGGCTTAATGGACAACATTGTAAGTGGGTCTGAGGTTCTGCTTGTCTATCTACATGTCGTTAGGGACAACATTGTCAGTGGGTCTGAGGTTCTGCGTGTTTATCTACTTGATGTAATGGACAACATTGTCAGTGTTATGAGGTCCTGCGTGTTTATCTACATGGCGTAATGTACAACATTGTCAGTGGGTCGGAGGTTCTGCTTGTTTATCTACATGGCGTAATGGACAACATTGTCAGTGGGTCTGAGGTTCTACGTGTTTATCTACATGACGTAATGGACCACATTGTCAGTGGGTCTGAGGTTCTGCGTGTTTATCAACATGGCGTAATGAACAACATTGTCAGTGGGGCTGAGGTTCTGCTTGTTTATCTACATGGCGTAATGGACCACATTGTCAGTGGGTCTGAGGTTCTACGTGTTTATCTACATGGCGTAATGGACCACATTATCAGTGGGTCTGAGGTTCTGCGTGTTTATCTACATGGCGTAATGAACAACATTGTCAGTGGGGCTGAGGTTCTGCTTGTTTATCTACATGGCGTAATGGACCACATTGTCAGTGGGTCTGAGGTTCTACGTGTTTATCTACATGGCGTAATGAACAACATTGTCAGTGGGTCGGAGGTTCTGCTTGTTTATCTACATGGCGTAATGGACAACATTGTCAGTGGGTCTGAGGTTCTACGTGTTTATCTACATGGCGTAATGGACCACATTGTCAGTGGGTCTGAGGTTCTGCGTGTTTATCTACATGGCGTAATGGACAACATTGTCAGTGGGTCTGAGGTTCTACGTGTTTATCTACATGGCGTAATGGACCACATTGTCAGTGGGTCTGAGGTTCTGCGTGTTTATCTACATGGCGTAATGGACAACATTGTCAGTGGGACTGAGGTTCTGCTTGTTTATCTACATGACGTAATGGACAACATTGCCAGTGGCTCTGAGGTCCTGTGTGTTTATCTACGTGGCGTAATGGACAACATTGTCAGTGGGTCTGAGGTTCTGCGTGTTTATCTACATGGCGTAATGGACAACATTGTCAGTGGGTCTGAGGTTCTGCTTATTTATCTACATGGCGTAAAGGACAACATTGTCAGTGGATCTGAAGTTCTGCGTGTTTATCTACATGGCGTAATGGACAACATTGTCAGTGGGGCTGAGGTTCTACTTGTTTATCTACATGGCGTAATGGAAAACATTGTCAGTGGGTCTAAAGTTCTGCGTGTTTATCTACATGGCGTAATGAACAACATTGTCAGTGGGTCGGAGGTTCTGCTTGTTTATCTACATGGCGTAATGAACAACATTGTCAGTGGGTCGGAGGTTCTGCTTGTTTATCTACATGACGTAATGGACAACATTGTCAGTGGGTCTGAGGTTCTACGTGTTTATCTACATGGCGTAATGGACCACATTGTCAGTGGGTCTGAGGTTCTGCGTGTTTATCTACATGGCGTAATGAACAACATTGTCAGTGGGTCTAAGGTTCTGCTTGTTTATCTACTTGACGTAATGAATAACATTGTCAGTGGGTCTGAGTTTCTGCGTGTTTATCTACATGGCGTAATGGACAACATTGTCAGTGGGTCTGAAGTTCTGCGTGTTTATCTACATGGCGTAATGGACAACATTGTCAGTGGGGCTGAGGTTCTACTTGTTTATCTACATGGCGTAATGGAAAACATTGTCAGTGGGTCTAAGGTTCTGCGTGTTTATCTACATGACGTAATAGGCAACATTGTCAGTGGGGCTGAGGTTCTGCTTGTTTATCTACATGGCGTAATGGACAACATTGTCAGTGGGTCTGAGGTTCTGCTTGTTTATCTACATGACGTAATGGACAACATTGCCAGTGGCTCTGAGGTCCTGTGTGTTTATCTACGTGGCGTAATGGACAACATTGTCAGTGGGTCTGAGGTTCTGCGTGTTTATCTACATGGCGTATTGGACAACATTGTCAGTGGGTCTGAGGTTCTGCTTATTTATCTACATGGCGTAAAGGACAACATTGTCAGTGGGTCTGAGGTTCTGCTTGTTTTTCTGCATGGCGTAAAGGACAACAGTGCAGTGGGTCTAAGGTTCTGCGTGTTTATCTACATGGCGTAGGTGGACAACATTGTCAGTGTGTCTGAGGTTCTGCTTGTTTATCTACATGACATAATGGACAACATTGTAAGTGGGTCTGATGCTCTTCGTGTTTATCTATATGGCTTAATGGACAACATTGTAAGTGGGTCTGAGGTTCTGCTTGTCTATCTACATGTCGTTAGGGACAACATTGTCAGTGGGTCTGAGGTTCTGCGTGTTTATCTACTTGATGTAATGGACAACATTGTCAGTGGCTCTGAGGTCCTGTGTGTTTATCTACATGGCGTAATGGACCACATTGTCAGTGGGTCTGAGGTTCTACGTGTTTATCTACATGGCGTAATGAACAACATTGTCAGTGGGTCGGAGGTTCTGCTTGTTTATCTACATGGCGTAATGGACAACATTGTCAGTGGGTCTGAGGTTCTACGTGTTTATCTACATGGCGTAATGGACCACATTGTCAGTGGGTCTGAGGTTCTGCGTGTTTATCTACATGGCGTAATGAACAACATTGTCAGTGGGGCTGAGGTTCTGCGTGTTTATCTACATGGCGTAATGAACAACATTGTCAGTGGGTCTAAGGTTCTGCTTGTTTATCTACTTGACGTAATGAATAACATTGTCAGTGGGTCTGAGTTTCTGCGTGTTTATCTACATGGCGTAATGGACAACATTGTCAGTGGATCTGAAGTTCTGCGTGTTTATCTACATGGCGTAATGGACAACATTGTCAGTGGGGCTGAGGTTCTACTTGTTTATCTACATGGCGTAATGGAAAACATTGTCAGTGGGTCTAAGGTTCTGCGTGTTTATCTACATGGCGTAATGAACAACATTGTCAGTGGGGCTGAGGTTCTGCGTGTTTATCTACATGGCGTAATGAACAACATTGTCAGTGGGTCTAAGGTTCTGCTTGTTTATCTACTTGACGTAATGAATAACATTGTCAGTAGGTCTGAGTTTCTGCGTGTTTATCTACATGGCGTAATGGACAACATTGTCAGTGGGTCTGAAGTTCTGCGTGTTTATCTACATGGCGTAATGGACAACATTGTCAGTGGGGCTGAAGTTCTACTTGTTTATCTACATGGCGTAATGGAAAACATTGTCAGTGGGTCTAAGGTTCTGCGTGTTTATCTACATGACGTAATAGGCAACATTGTCAGTGGGGCTGAGGTTCTGCTTGTTTATCTACATGGCGTAATGGACAACATTGTCAGTGGGACTGAGGTTCTGCTTGTTTATCTACATGACGTAATGGACAACATTGCCAGTGGCTCTGAGGTCCTGTGTGTTTATCTACGTGGCGTAATGGACAACATTGTAAGTGGGTCTGAGGTTCTGCGTGTTTATCTACATGGCGTAATGGACAACATTGTCAGTGGGTCTGAGGTTCTGCTTATTTATCTACATGGCGTAAAGGACAACATTGTCAGTGGATCTGAAGTTCTGCGTGTTTATCTACATGGCGTAATGGACAACATTGTCAGTGGGGCTGAGGTTCTACTTGTTTATCTACATGGCGTAATGGAAAACATTGTCAGTGGGTCTAAAGTTCTGCGTGTTTATCTACATGGCGTAATGAACAACATTGTCAGTGGGTCGGAGGTTCTGCTTGTTTATCTACATGGCGTAATGAACAACATTGTCAGTGGGTCGGAGGTTCTGCTTGTTTATCTACATGACGTAATGGACAACATTGTCAGTGGGTCTGAGGTTCTACGTGTTTATCTACATGGCGTAATGGACCACATTGTCAGTGGGTCTGAGGTTCTGCGTGTTTATCTACATGGCGTAATGAACAACATTGTCAGTGGGTCTAAGGTTCTGCTTGTTTATCTACTTGACGTAATGAATAACATTGTCAGTGGGTCTGAGTTTCTGCGTGTTTATCTACATGGCGTAATGGACAACATTGTCAGTGGGTCTGAAGTTCTGCGTGTTTATCTACATGGCGTAATGGACAACATTGTCAGTGGGGCTGAGGTTCTACTTGTTTATCTACATGGCGTAATGGAAAACATTGTCAGTGGGTCTAAGGTTCTGCGTGTTTATCTACATGACGTAATAGGCAACATTGTCAGTGGGGCTGAGGTTCTGCTTGTTTATCTACATGGCGTAATGGACAACATTGTCAGTGGGTCTGAGGTTCTGCTTGTTTATCTACATGACGTAATGGACAACATTGCCAGTGGCTCTGAGGTCCTGTGTGTTTATCTACGTGGCGTAATGGACAACATTGTCAGTGGGTCTGAGGTTCTGCGTGTTTATCTACATGGCGTAATGGACAACATTGTCAGTGGGTCTGAGGTTCTGATTATTTATCTACATGGCATAAAGTACAACATTGTCAGTGGGTCTGAGGTTCTGCTTGTTTTTCTGCATGGCGTAAAGGACAACAGTGCAGTGGGTCTAAGGTTCTGCGTGTTTATCTACATGGCGTAGTGGACAACATTGTCAGTGTGTCTGAGGTTCTGCTTGTTTATCTACATGACATAATGGACAACATTGTAAGTGGGTCTGATGCTCTTCGTGTTTATCTATATGGCGTAATGGACAACATTGTAAGTGGGTCTGAGGTTCTGCTTGTCTATCTACATGTCGTTAGGGACAACATTGTCAGTGGGTCTGAGGTTCTGCGTGTTTATCTACTTGATGTAATGGACAACATTGTCAGTGTTATGAGGTCCTGCGTGTTTATCTACATGGCGTAATGGACAACATTGTCAGTGGTTCTGAGGTTCTGCTTGTTTATCTACATGACGTAAAGGACAACATTGTCAGTGGGTCTGAGGTTCTGCATGTTGATCTGCATTACTGCAATGAACAACATTGTAAGTGGGTCTGAGGTTCTGCGTGTTTATCTATATGGCGTAAGGGACAACATTGTAAGTGGGTCTGAGGTTCTGCGTGTTAATCTACATGGCGTAATGGACAACATTGTCAGTGGGTCTGAGGTTCTGCTTGTTTAATTACATGGCGAAAAAGACAACATTGTCAGTGGGTCAGAGGTTCATCGTGTTTATCTACATGGAGTATTGGACAACATTGTAAGTGGGTCTGAGGTTCTGTGTGTTTATCTATATGGCGTAATGGACAACATTGTCAGTGGGTTTGAGGTTCTGCTTGTTTATCTACATGGCGTAATGGACAACATCGTCAGTGTGTTTGAGGTTCTGCGTGTTTATCTACATGATGTAATGGACAACATTGTCAGTGTTCTGAGGTCCTGCGTGTTTATCTACATGGCGTAATGGACAACATTGTCAGTGGGTCTGAGGTTCTGCGTGTTTTTCTACATGGCGTAATGGACAACATTGTCAGTGGGTCTGAGTTTCTGCTTGTTTATCTACATGGCGTAAAGGACAACATTGTCAGTGGGTCTGAGGTTCTGCTTCTTTATCTACATGTTGTAATGGTAAACATTGTCAGTGGGTCTGAGGTTCTGCTTGTTTATCTCCATGATGTAAAGGACAACATTGTCATTGGGTCTGAGCGTTCTGCTTGTTTATCTCCATGACGTAAAGTACAACATTGTCAGTTGGTCTGAGGTTCTGCTAGTTTATCTATATGACGTAAAAGACAACATTGTCAGTGGGTCTGAGGTTCTGCTTGTTTATCTACTTGGCTAAAGGACAACGTAGTCAGTGGGTCTGAGGTTCTGCGTGTTTATCTACATGACGTAATGGACAACATTGTCAGTGTTTTGAGGTTCTGCGTGTTTATCTACATGGCGTAATGGATAACATTGGTAATGGGTCTGACGTTCTGCTTGTTTATCTACATGGCGTAAAGGACAACATTGTCAGTGGGTCTAAGGTTCTGCTTGTTTATCTACATGGCGTAAAGGAAAACATTGTCAGTGTTTTGAGGTTCTGCGTGTTTATCTACATGGCGTAAAGGATAACATTGTCAGTGTTTTGAGGTTCTGCGTGTTTATCTACATGGCGTAATGGACAACATTGGTAATGGGTCTTATATTCTGCTTGTTTATCTACATGGCGTAAAGGACAACATTGTCAGTGGGTCTGAGGTTCTGCTTGTTTATCTACATGGCGTAAAGGACAACATTGTCAGTGGGTCTGAGGTTCTGCGTGTTTATCTACATGGCGTAATAAACAACATTGTCAGTGGGTCGAAGGTTCTGCTTGTTTATCTACATGACGTAATGGACAACATTGTAAGTGGGTCTGAGGCTCTGCGTGTTTATCTACATGGCGTATAGGACAACATTGTCACTGGGTCTGAGGTTCTGCCTGTTTATCTACATGGAGTAAAGGACAACATTGTCATTGGGTCTGAGGTTCTGCGTGTTTATCTACATGGCGTAATGGACAACATTGTCAGTGGGTCGAAGGTTCTGCTTGTTTATCTACATGACGTAATGGACAACATTGTAAGTGGGTCTGACGCTCTGCGTGTTTATCTATATGGCGTAAATGACAACATTGTCAGTGGGTCTGAGGTTCTGCTTGTTTATCTACATGGCGTAAAGGACAACATTGTCAGTGAGTCTGAGGTTCTGCGTGTTTATCTACATGGCGTAATGGACAACATTGTCAGAAGGTCGAAGGTTCTGCTTGTTTATCTACATGACGTAATGGACAACACTGTAAGTGGGTCTGAGGCTCTGCGTGTTTATCTACATGGCGTAATGGACAACATTGTCAGTGGGTCTGAGGTTGTACGTGTTTATCTACATGGCGTAATGGACAATATTGTAAGTGGGTCTGAGGTTCTGCTTGTTTATCTACATGGCGTAAAGGACAACATTGTCAGTGGGTCTAAGGTTCGGCGTGTTTATCTACATGGCGTAGTGGAAAACATTGTCAGTGGGTCTGAGGTTCTGCGTGTTTATCTATATTTCGTAATGGAAAACATTGTCAGTGGGTCTGAGGTTCTGCTTGTTTATCTACATGACGTAATGGACAACATTGTAAGTGGGTCTGATGCTCTTCGTGTTTATCTATATGGCGTAATGGACAACTTTGTCAGTGGGTCTGAGGTTCTGCTTGTTTATCTACATGGCGTTATGGACATCATTGTCAGTGGTTCTGAGGTTCTGCTTGTTTATCTACATGGCGTAAAGAACAACATTGTAAGTGGGTCTGAGGTTCTGCATGTTTATCTACATGGCGTAAAGAACAACATTGTAAGTGGGTCTGAGGTTCTGCGTGTTTATCTACATGGCGTAAAGAACAACATTGTCAGTGGGTCTGAGGTTCTGCATGTTGATCTACATTACTGTAATGAACAACATTGTCAGTGGGTCTGAGGTTCTGCTTGTTTTTCTACAAGGCGTAAAGGACAACAGTGCTGTGGGTCTAAGGTTCTGCCTGTTTATCTACATGGCGTAGTGGACAACATTGTCAGTGGGTCTGAGGTTCTGCTTGTTTATCTACATGACGTAATGGACAACATTGTAAGTGGGTCTGATGCTCTTCGTGTTTATCTATATGGCGTAATGGACAACATTGTCAGTGGGTCTGAGGTTCTGCTTGTCTATCTACATGGCGTTAGGGACAACATTGTCAGTGGGTCTTAGGTTCTGCTTGTTTATCTCCATGACGTAAAGTACAACATTGTCAGTTGGTCTGAGGTTCTGCTAGTTTATCTATATGACGTAAAAGACAACATTGTCAGTGGGTCTGAGGTTCTGCTTGTTTATCTACATGGCTAAAGGACAACGTAGTCAGTGGGTCTGAGGTTCTGCGTGTTTATCTACATGACGTAATGGACAACATTGTCAGTGTTTTGAGGTTCTGCGTGTTTATCTACATGGCGTAATGGATAACATTGGTAATGGGTCTGACGTTCTGCTTGTTTATCTACATGGCGTAAAGGACAACATTGTCAGTGGGTCTAAGGTTCTGCTTGTTTATCTACATGGCGTAAAGGACAACATTGTCAGTGTTTTGAGGTTCTGCGTGTTTATCTACATGGCGTAAAGGATAACATTGTCAGTGTTTAGAGGTTCTGCGTGTTTATCTACATGGCGTAATGGACAACATTGGTAATGGGTCTTATATTCTGCTTGTTTATCTACATGGCGTAAAGGACAACATTGTCAGTGGGTCTGAGGTTCTGCTTGTTTATCTACATGGCGTAAAGGACAACATTGTCAGTGGGTCGAATGTTCTGCTTGTTTATCTACATGACGTAATGGACAACATTGTAAGTGGGTCTGAGGCTCTGCGTGTTTATCTACATGGCGTAAAGGACAACATTGTCACTGGGTCTGAGGTTCTGCCTGTTTATCTACATGGAGTAAAGGACAACATTGTCATTGGGTCTGAGGTTCTGCGTGTTTATCTACATGGCGTAATGGACAACATTGTCAGTGGGTCTAAGGTTCGGCGTGTTTATCTACATGGCGTAGTGGAAAACATTGTCAGTGGGTCTGAGGTTCTGCGTGTTTATCTATATTTCGTAATGGAAAACATTGTCAGTGGGTCTGAGGTTCTGCTTGTTTATCTACATGACGTAATGGACAACATTGTAAGTGGGTCTGATGCTCTTCGTGTTTATCTATATGGCGTAATGGACAACTTTGTCAGTGGGTCTGAGGTTCTGCTTGTTTATCTACATGGCGTTATGGACATCATTGTCAGTGGTTCTGAGGTTCTGCTTGTTTATCTACATGACGTAATGGACAACATTGTAAGTGGGTCTGATGCTCTTCGTGTTTATCTATATGGCGTAATGGACAACTTTGTCAGTGGGTCTGAGGTTCTGCTTGTTTATCTACATGACGTAATGGACAACATTGTAAGTGGGTCTAAGGTTCTGCGTGTTTATCTATATGGCGTAATAAACAACATTGTAAGTGGGTCTGAGGTTCTGCGTGTTTATCTACATGGCGTAAGGGACAACATTGTCAGTGGGTCTGAGGTTCTGCTTGTTTTTCTACAAGGCGTAAAGGACAACAGTGCAGTGGGTCTAAGGTTCTGCCTGTTTATCTACATGGCGTAATGGACAACATTGTCAGTGGGTCTGAGGTTCTGCTTGTTTATCTACATGACGTAATGGACAACATTGTAAGTGGGTCTGATGCTCTTCGTGTTTATCTATATGGCGTAATGGACAACATTGTCAGTGGGTCTGAGGTTCTGCTTGTCTATCTACATGGCGTTAGGGACAACATTGTCAGTGGGTCAGAGGTTCTGCGTGTTTTTCTACTTTATGTAATGGACAACATTGTCAGTGTTATGAGGTCCTGCGTGTTTATCTACATGACGTAATGAACAACATTGTCAGTGGGTCTGAGGTTCTGCTTGTCTATCTACATGGCGTTAGGGACAACATTGTCAGTGGTTCTGAGGTTCTGCTTGTTTATCTACATGACGTAATGGACAACATTGTAAGTGGGTCTGATGCTCTTCGTGTTTATCTATATGGCGTAATGGACAACTTTGTCAGTGGGTCTGAGGTTCTGCTTGTTTATCTACATGACGTAATGGACAACATTGTAAGTGGGTCTAAGGTTCTGCGTGTTTATCTATATGGCGTAATAAACAACATTGTAAGTGGGTCTGAGGTTCTGCGTGTTTATCTACATGGCGTAAGGGACAACATTGTCAGTGGGTCTGAGGTTCTGCTTGTTTTTCTACAAGGCGTAAAGGACAACAGTGCAGTGGGTCTAAGGTTCTGCCTGTTTATCTACATGGCGTAATGGACAACATTGTCAGTGGGTCTGAGGTTCTGCTTGTTTATCTACATGACGTAATGGACAACATTGTAAGTGGGTCTGATGCTCTTCGTGTTTATCTATATGGCGTAATGGACAACATTGTCAGTGGGTCTGAGGTTCTGCTTGTCTATCTACATGGCGTTAGGGACAACATTGTCAGTGGGTCAGAGGTTCTGCGTGTTTTTCTACTTTATGTAATGGACAACATTGTCAGTGTTATGAGGTCCTGCGTGTTTATCTACATGACGTAATGAACAACATTGTCAGTGGGTCTGAGGTTCTGCTTGTCTATCTACATGGCGTTAGGGACAACATTGTCAGTGGGTCAGAGGTTCTGCGTGTTTTTCTACTTTATGTAATGGACAACATTGTCAGTGGTTCGGAGGTTCTGTTTGTTTACCTACATGTTGTAATGGACAACATTGTAAGTGGGTCTGAGGTTCTGCGTGTTTATCTATATGGCGTAATGGACAACATTGTAAGTGGGTCTGGGGTTCTGCGTGTTTATCTGAATGGCGTAATGGACAACATTGTCAGTGGGTCTGAGGTTCTGCTTGTTTAATTACATGGCGAAAAAGACAACATTGTGAGTGGGTCAGAGGTTCATCGTGTTTATCTACATGGAGTATTGGACAACATTGTAAGTGGGTCTGAGGTTCTGTGTGTATATCTATATGGCGTAAAGGACAAAATTGTCAGTGGGTCTGAGGTTCTGCTTGTTTATCTACATGGCGTAATGGACAACATTGTCAGTGGGTCTGAGGTTCTGCGTGTTTATCTACTCGGCGTAATGGACAACAATGTTAGTGGGTCTGAGGTTCTGCTTGTCTATCTACATGGCGTTATGGACAACATTGTCAGTGGGTCTGAGGTTCTGCTTGTTTAATTACATGACTTAAAGGACATAATTAGCAGTGGGGCTCAGGTTCTCCTTGTTTATTTACATGGCGTAAAGGACAACATTGTCAGTGGGTCTGAGGTTCTGCTTGTTTATCTCCATGACGTAAAGGACAACATTGTCAGTGGGTCTTAGGTTCTGCTTGGTTATCTACATGGCGTAAAGGACAACATTGTCAGTGGGTCTGAGGTTCTGCTTGTTTATCTACATGGCGTAATGGACAACATTGTCAGTGGGTCTGAGGTTCTGCGTGTTTATCTACATGGCGTAAAGGACAACATTGTTAGTGGGTCTCAGGTTCCGCTTGTTTATCTCCATGACGTAAAAGACAACATTGTCAGTGGGTCTGAGGTTCTACGTGTATATCTACATGGCGTAATGGACAACATTGTCAGTGGGTCTGAGTTTCTGCTTGTTTATCTACATGGCGTAAAGGACAACATTGTCAGTGGGTCTGAGGTTCTGCTTGTTTATCTACATGACGTAAAGGACAACATTGTCAGTGGGTCTGAGGTTCTGCATGTTCATCTACATGGCGTAAAGGACAACATTGTCAGTGGGTCTGAGGTTCTGCGTGTATATCTACATGGCGTAAAGGACAACATTCTCAGTGGGTCTGAGGTTATGTGTGTATTTCTACATGGCGTAAAGGACAACATTGTCAGTGGGTCTGAGGTTATGTGTGTATTTCTACATGGCGTAAAGGACAACATTGTCAGTGGGTCTGAGGTTCTGCGTGTATATCTACATGGCGTAAAGGACAACATTCTCAGTGGGTCTGAGGTTATGTGTGTATTTCTACATGGCGTAAAGGACAACATTGTCAGTGGGTCTGAGGTTATGTGTGTATTTCTACATGGCGTAAAGGACAACATTGTCAGTGGGTCTGAGGTTCTGCGTGTATATCTACATGGCGTAAAGGACAACATTCTCAGTGGGTCTGAGGTTATGTGTGTATTTCTACATGGCGTAAAGGACAACATTGTCAGTGGGTCTGAGGTTCTGCGTGTATATCTACATGGCGTAAAGGACAACATTCTCAGTGGGTCTGAGGTTATGTGTGTATTTCTACATGGCGTAAAGGACAACATTGTCAGTGGGTCTGAGGTTCTGCGTGTATATCTACATGGCGTAAAGGACAACATTCTCAGTGGGTCTGAGGTTCTGCGTGTATATCTACATGGCGTAAAGGACAACATTCTCAGTGGGTCTGAGGTTATGTGTGTATTTCTACATAGCGTAAAGGACAACATTGTCAGTGTGTCTGAGGTTCTGCGTGTATATCTACATGGCGTAAAGGACAACATTGTCAGTGGGTCTGAGGTTCTGCGTGTATATCTACATGGCGTAAAGGACAACATTGTCAGTGGGTCTGAGGTTCTGCGTGTATATCTACATGGCGTAAAGGACAACATTCTCAGTGGGTCTGAGGTTCTGCGTGTATATCTACATGGCGTAAAGGACAACATTCTCAGTGGGTCTGAGGTTATGTGTGTATTTCTACATGGCGTAAAGGACAACATTGTCAGTGTGTCTGAGGTTCTGCGTGTATATCTACATGGCGTAAAGGACAACATTGTCAGTGGGTCTGAGGTTCTGCGTGTATATCTACATGGCGTAAAGGACAACATTGTCAGTGGGTCTTAGGTTCTGCGTGTATATCTACATGGCGTAAAGGACAACATTGTCAGTGTGTCTGAGGTTCTGCGTGTATATCTACATGGCGTAAAGGACAACATTGTCAGTGGGTCTGAGGTTCTGCGTGTATATCTACATTACGTAAAGGACAACATTGTCAGTGGGTCTAAGGTTCTGCATGTAGATCTACATGGCGTAAAAGACAACATTGTCAGTGGGTCTGAGGTTCTGCTTGTTTATCTACATGACGTAAAGGACAACATTGTCAGTGGGTCTGAGGTTCTGCTTGTTTATCTCCATGACGTAAAGGACAACATTGTCAGTGGGTCTTAGGTTCTGCGTGTATATCTACATGGCGTAAAGGACAACATTGTCAGTGGGTCTGAGGTTCTGCGTGTATATCTACATTTCGTAAAGGACAACATTGTCAGTGGGTCTAAGGTTCTGCGTGTATATCTACATGGCGTAAAGGACAACATTGTCAGTGGGTCTGAGGTTCTGCGTGTATATCTACATGGCGTAAAGGACAACATTGTCAGTGGGTCTAAGGTTCTGCGTGTATATCTACATGGCGTAAAGGACAACATTGTCAGTGGGTCTTAGGTTCTGCGTGTATATCTACATGGCGTAAAGGACAACATTGTCAGTGGGTCTTAGGTTCTGCGTGTATATCTACATAGCGTAAAGGACAACATTGTCAGCTGGTCTTAGGTTATGTGTGTATATCTACATGGCGTAAAGGACAACATTGTCAGTGGGTCTGAGGTTCTGCGTGTATATCTACATGGCGTAAAGGACAACATTGTCAGTGGGTCTGAGGTTCTGCGTGTATATCTACATGGCGTAAAAGACAACATTGTCAGTGGGTCTGAGGTTCTGCGTGTTTATCTACATGACGTAATGAAAAACATTGTCAGTTGGTCTGAGGGTCTGCTTGTTTATCTCCATGACGTAAAGGACAACATTGTCAATGGGTCTGAGCGTTCTGCTTGTTTATCTCCATGACGTAAAGGACAACATTGTCAGTGGGTCTGAGGTTCTGCGTGTTTATGTACATGGCGTAAAGGACAACATTGTTAGTGGGTCTGAGGTTCTGCGTGTATATCTACATGGCGTAATGGACAACATTGTCAGTGGGTCTTAGGTTCTGCTTGTTTATCTCCATGACGTAAAGTACAACATTGTCAGTTGGTCTGAGGTTCTGCTAGTTTATCTCCATTACGTAAAGGACAACATTGTCAGTGGGTCTGAGGTTCTGCGTGTTTATCTACATGGCGTAAAGGACACAATTGTCAGTGGGGCTGAGGTTCTGCTTGTTTATCTACATGGCGTAAAGGACAACATTGTCAGTGGGTCTGAGGTTCTGCTTGTTTATCTCCATGACGTAAAGGACAACATTGTCAGTGGATCTGAGGTTCTGCTTGTTTATCTACATGACGTAATGGACAACATTGTCAGTGGGTCTGAGGTTCTGCTTGTTTATCTCTATGACGTAATGGACAACATTGTCAGTGGGGCTGATGTTCTGCTTGTTTATCTACGTGGCGTAAAGGACAACATTGTCAGTGGGTCTAAGGTTCTGCGTGTTTATCTCCATGACGTAAAGGACAACATTGTCAGTGGGTCTGAGGTTCTGCTTGTTTATCTACATGGCGTAAAGGACAACATTGTCAGTGGGTCTGAGGTTCTGCTTGTTTATCTCCATGACTTAAAGGACAACATTGTCAGTGGGTCTTAGCTTCTGCGTGTTTATCTACATGGCGTAAAGGATAACATTGTCAGTGGGTCTGAGGTTCTGCTTGTTTATCTCCATGACTTAAAGGACAACATTGTCAGTGGGTCTGAGGTTCTGTTTGTTTATCTCTATGACGTAATGGACATTATTGTCAGTGGGTCTGTGGTTCTGCTTGTTTATCTACATGGCGTAATGGACAACATTGTCAGTGGGTCTGAGGTTCTGCTTGTTTATCTCCATGACTTAAAGGACAACATTGTCAGTGGGTCTTAGCTTCTGCGTGTTTATCTACATGGCGTAAAGGATAACATTGTCAGTGGGTCTGAGGTTCTGCTTGTTTATCTCCATGACGTAAAGGACAACATTGTCAGTGGGTCTGAGGTTCTGTTTGTTTATCTCTATGACGTAATGGACATTATTGTCAGTGGGTCTGTGGTTTTGCTTGTTTATCTACATGGCGTAATGGACAACATTGTCAGTGTGTCTGAGGTTCTGCTTGTTTATCTCCATGATGTAAAGGACAACATTGTCAGTTAGTCTGAGGTTCTGCTTGTTTATCTCCATGACGTAATGGACAACATTGTCAGTGGGTCTGAGGTTCTGCTTGTTTATCTACATTGCGTAAAGGACAACATTGTCTGTGGGTCTGAGGTTCTGCGTGTTTATCTACATGGCGTAAAGGACAACATTGTTAGTGGGTCTGAGGTTCTGCTTGTTTATCTCTATGACGTAATGGACATTATTGTCAGTGGGTCTGAGGTTCTGCTTGTTTATCTCCATGACGTAATGGACAACATTGTCAGTGTGTCTGAGGTTCTGCGTGTATATCTACATGGCGTAAAGGACAACATTGTCAGTGGGTCTGAGGTTCTGCGTGTATATCTACATGGCGTAAAGGACAACATTGTCAGTGGGTCTGAGGTTCTGCGTGTATATCTACATGGCGTAAAGGACAACATTGTCAGTGGGTCTGAGGTTCTGCGTGTATATCTCCATGACGTAATGGACAACATTGTCAGTGGGTCTGAGGTTCTGCTTGTTTATCTACATTGCGTAAAGGACAACATTGTCTGTGGGTCTGAGGTTCTGCGTGTTTATCTACATGGCGTAAAGGACAACATTGTTAGTGGGTCTGAGGTTCTGCTTGTTTATCTCTATGACGTAATGGACATTATTGTCAGTGGGTCTGAGGTTCTGCTTGTTTATCTCCATGACGTAATGGACAACATTGTCAGTGTGTCTGAGGTTCTGCGTGTATATCTACATGGCGTAAAGGACAACATTGTCAGTGGGTCTGAGGTTCTGCGTGTATATCTACATGGCGTAAAGGACAACATTGTCAGTGGGTCTGAGGTTCTGCGTGTATATCTACATGGCGTAAAGGACAACATTGTCAGTGGGTCTGAGGTTCTGCGTGTATATCTACATTTCGTAAAGGACAACATTGTCAGTGGGTCTTAGGTTCTGCGTGTATATCTACATGGCGTAAAGGACAACATTGTCAGTGGGTCTGAGGTTCTGCGTGTATATCTACATTTCGTAAAGGACAACATTGTCAGTGGGTCTAAGGTTCTGCGTGTATATCTACATGGCGTAAAGGACAACATTGTCAGTGGGTCTGAAGTTCTGCATGTAGATCTACATGGCGTAAAAGACAACATTGTCAGTGGGTCTGAGGTTCTGCTTGTTTATCTACATGACGTAAAGGACAACATTGTCAGTGGGTCTGAGGTTCTGCTTGTTTATCTCCATGACGTAAAGGACAACATTGTCAGTGGGTCTGAGGTTCTGGTTGTTTATCTACATGGCGTAATGGACAACATTGTCAGTGGGTCTGAGGTTCTGCGTGTATATCTACATGGCGTAAAGGACAACATTGTCAGTGGGTCTGAGGTTCTGTGTGTATATCTACATGGCGTAAAGGACAACATTGTCAGTGGGTCTGAGGTTCTGCGTGTATATCTACATGGCGTAAAGGACAACATTCTCAGTGGGTCTGAGGTTCTGCGTGTATATCTACATGGCGTAAAGGACAACATTGTCAGCGGGTCTGAGGTTCTGCGTGTATATCTACATGGCGTAAAGGACAACATTGTCAGCTGGGTCTGAGGTTCTGCGTGTATATCTACATGGCGTAAAGGACAACATTGTCAGCTGGGTCTGAGGTTCTGCGTGTATATCTACATGGCGTAAAGGACAACATTGTCAGTGGGTCTGAGGTTCTGCGTGTATATCTACATGGCGTAAAGGACAACATTGTCAGTGTGGTTGAGGTTCTTCTTGTTTACCTACATGGCGTAAAGGACAACATTGTCAGTGTGGTTGAGGTTCTGCTTGTTTATCTACATGGCGTAAATTACAACATTGTCAGTGCGTCTGAGGTTCTGCGTGTATATCTACATGTCGTAAAGGACAACATTGTCAGTGGGTCTTAGGTTCTGCGTGTATATCTACATGGCGTAAAGGACAACATTGTCAGTGCGTCTGAGGTTCTGCGTGTATATATCTACATGGCGTAAAGGACAACATTGTCAGTGGGTCTTAGGTTCTGCGTGTATATCTACATGGCGTAAAGGACAACATTGTCAGTGGGTCTGAGGTTCTGCGTGTATATCTACATGGCGTAAAGGACAACATTGTCAGTGTGGTTGAGGTTCTTCTTGTTTACCTACATGGCGTAAAGGACAACATTGTCAGTGTGGTTGAGGTTCTGCTTGTTTATCTACATGGCGTAAATTACAACATTGTCAGTGCGTCTGAGGTTCTGCGTGTATATCTACATGGCGTAAAGGACAACATTGTCAGTGGGTCTTAGGTTCTGCGTGTATATCTACATGGCGTAAAGGACAACATTGTCAGTGGGTCTGAGGTTTTGCGTGTATATCTGTTATGTATGCATGAATATCAACAAAGATGTTTAATGTTGGCCATGAAAAGTTCCATTCGATTATTAGGTCAATGTTGATGCCCATATACACTTCTTTGTGATCATTTTCTATGATTTATAAGAAATTACAGGAGCCCGATCTTAACTTTCACTGATTACATTCAGGGTACGGGTAGGTTGGACTCTGTCGCCTCGTATCACAAAACAGCAAGACAGCTGTTGATGTGTAATGTAGCTGCAAACTTTGAATTAATAGCTCTGTACTTTGTCTTTCTATATTTTAAATTACTTACCTTAATTCGTTCTTCAAACCTGGTATCTGTGAGTTTTCTAAATAATTTACTCTCGTTCGTAAAGTATAATGTGCATCAGTGTTCTAAATAGGTTACCTTCTTTCGTGAAACATGGTGTCCGTGAGTGGTACTGGACAAAGTTTCACCTGGACAGGATGTTTCACTAAGTTGGGTAGGATGACGTCACGTGGACCTCGTCTTGTGGTCTTGATATGTCGAGGACAGAAAATTGAATACACTTGAAAACTATATCTCTAAAGTTAGCATCTCTCTCTCTGTGTGTCTCTGTTTCTCTCTCTCTCTCTCTCTCTCTCTCTCTCTCTCTCTCTCTCTCTCTTTTGTCAACCCCACGCCCTCTTTCTCTCCTTAACACATGAAAACTTACATAGAAACAACCATCTTTCGCCCTGTGTGTTTGTGCCAGTTGGAGACTGTAAGTTTGTGTACAGGTTATTTCTCCTACTTTCCATTCCCAGATCAAGTTGAAACTGTGCAAAGTATTCATCGTCTATGTCGACTTTATGAGTCAACATCTATTGAGATTGTGTAGTTCGCTTGGTGACAGGAGCCCCTTGTCTTGTAATACGTGATGACTTTATGAGTCAACATCTATTGAGATTGTATAGTTCGCTTGGTGACAGGAGCCCATTGTCTTGTAATGCGTGATGACTTTATGAGTCAACATCTATTGAGATTGTATAGTTCTCTTGGTGACAGGAGCCTCTTGTCTTGTAATACGTGATGACTTTATGAGTCAACATCTATTGAGATTGTGTAGTTCGCTTGGTGACAGGAGCCCCTTGTCTTGTAATGCGTGATGACTTTATGAGTCAACATCTATTGAGATTGTGTAGTTCGCTTGGTGACAGGAGCCCCTTGTCTTGTAATACGTGATGACTTTATGAGTCAACATCTATTGAGATTGTATAGTTCGCTTGGTGACAGGAGCCCCTTGTTTTGTAATACGTGATGACTTTATAAGTCTACAACTATTGAGATTGTATAGTTCGCTTGGTGACAGTTAGAAGGAGCCCCTTGTCTTGTAATACGTGATGACTTTATGAGTCAACATCTATTGAGTTTGTGTTGTTCGTTTCGTGACAGGTAGAAGGAGCCCCTTGTCTTGTAATACGTGATGACTTTATGAGTCTACATCTATTGAGATTGTGTAGTTCGCTTGGTGACAGGTAGAAGGAGCCCCTTGTCTTGTAATACGTGATGACTTTATGAGTCAACATCTATTGAGATTGTATAGTTCGCTTGGTGACAGGAGCCCCTTGTCTTGTAATACGTGATGACTTTATGAGTCAACATCTATTGAGATTGTATAGTTTGCTTGGTGACAGGTAGAAGTGCCCCTTGTCTTGTAATACGTGATGACTTTATGAGTCTACATCTATTGAGATTGTATAGTTCGCTTGGTGACAGGAGCCCCTTGTCTTGTAATACGTGATGACTTTATGAGTCTACATCTATTGAGATTGTATAGTTCGCTTGGTGACAGGAGCTTCTTGTCTTGTAATACGTGATGACTTTATGAGTCAACATCTATTGAGATTGTTTAGTTCGCTTGGTGACAGGAGCCCCTTGTCTTGTAATACGTGATGACTTTATGAGTCAACATCTATTGAGATTGTGTAGTTCGCTTGGTGACAGGAGCCCCTTGTCTTGTATTACGTGATGACTTTATGAGTCGACATCTATTGAGATTGTATAGTTCGCTTGGTGACAGGAGCCCCTTGTCTTGTAATACGTGATGACTTTATGAGTCAACATCTATTGAGATTGTATAGTTCGCTTGGTGACAGGAGCCCCTTGTCTTGTAATATGTGATGACTTTATGAGTCAACATCTATTGAGATTGTATAGTTTGCTTGGTGACAGGAGCCCCTTGTCTTGTAATACGTCATGACTTTATGAGTCAACATCTATTGAGATTGTATAGTTCGCTTGGTGACAGGTAGAAGGAGCCCCTTGTCTTGTAATACGTGATGACCTTATGAGTCAACATCTATTGAGATTGTAAAGTTCGCTTGGTGACAGGTAGAAGGAGCCCCTTGTCTTGTAATACGTGATGACTTTATGAGTCAACATCTATTGAGATTGTATAGTTCGCTTGGTGACAGGAGCCCCTTGTCTTGTAATACGTGATGACTTTATGAGTCTACATCTATTGAGATTGTATAGTTCGCTTGGTGACAGGTAGAAGGAGCCCCTTGTCTTGTAATACGTGATGACTTTATGAGTCTACATCTATTGAGATTGTATAGTTCGCTTGGTGACAGGTAGAAGGAGCCCCTTGTCTTGTAATACGTGATGACTTTATGAGTCTACATCTATTGAGATTGTATAGTTCGCTTGGTGACAGGTAGAAGGAGCCCCTTGTCTTGTAATACTTAATGTCTTTTCCAAAAAGTGGAATTGAGACTTTTGGGTAGCCAGTGGATCGCTCTAATTGTTTACTGCTTTTTGTTTTAAGTAATCAGTATTTAATTTAGAGGAATTTATCGAATGTTAAATATTAAACATAACATATAAACACAACATGATGATTTACCGAAAGCGTTCGTCTCATCAAGGAATGTACCGAAAGATCTATATTTATGAGTTTGGGTTTTGGCACATCGGCACAATTTAGGCCATGTCGTCTATATTTGTTAAGAACGCCTTCTACACTCGACCGTAGGCATAAAAATTGTTTAATTTTAATTGATACATGTCTTGTAAGGAAAAAAATCATATATATATATATAAGGTTTCAAATTTATTTTGCCATATAGTGAAGAGATGATGAAATGAGATCAAAACAGTTCTTGGTAGGCCCTACTAGATGTTTGGATATTTTTAATATGTACCCCAATAATATCTACACTTAATATTACTTTTTTTAAAAGAATTTTAAGTTATGTTTTAAGTGAGTTATATTTGCATAAATTCTCAAATTTGTGCTATTTTAATGAAGATTTTAAAATAGGTATGGAGAAAAAGATTTGTGATTATTTGATTATTTCATTGCTTATTCTAATTGATGTATACCGTACTATTCTATAATACTCACATGAGATAACTGACGTAGTGCTATTGATTCATCTGACCAGACTTTCGCTGCAGAAACAAGAGTTACTTTTATGTTTTAAGTGAATAAGTACTACTAGTGTGGGGTCGTAGGTTCAAAAATAGTAATGTTTATAATTCCTCTTACTAGCTTAACCTGGATATATTCTTATAATTTTCAAAATAAAAAAATCTCAAAATGTTATTTGATCTGAAGATCTAAATCTTGAACTGACGTCAGTGATAATTCCCACATAGTTAATAGTGGAAGAATAAAAATTGACGTTCGGGGACATTTTGAGCACCATTTTATGTAGAAGTCATTAGCTGGGTTGCTAGATTTGATTTGCGACACTATATCTATGAATATAACACGGATATTATTTTTCAATACACAACATCAATACTGTATCTAGTGGGAAGATAAATTTTGTGAGAGGGCCAAACTTAACAGTGCACCGGCCTGCAACAAGCCCCAGTTGACCTTTGCCCCGGAATAGCCACCAAAACCAACCGATGTAATAGGCATGATAGATGTGGACACTGCCCTTTTCCGCTAGATTCCTTTCCAAAATTTTGGGGTCTAAATCTGCTCCTCAACACACAATGTGAGAGTCCTTTGAAAAGTTCATTGTGTTCAGGAATGGCTGCAGGTTTTTGTAACGAAAACAATATATATATATATATATATATATATATATATATATATATATATATATATATATATATATATATATATATATATATATATATATATATAAGTAATTAAAATAGGAGTCGGTTCATACATAGGCGTAACACCGCGTAACCATGATCATTGGGACTTTTGGGCTGGGTAAAAAAATATTTCTTTTTTTATCTATCATTCATTAGTTATTATGAGCAATGTAATCGCTTTTTGTCATGTATAACAGTGTCATAAATGTGAATTATTTTTTTTTAAAGATTTTTTGTTTATGTTACTTGTTCAACTTCAGTGATACGCTCTAAAACTAACAAAATAAAACATTATTATATTTTATGAAGTGCATTCTTGTTTCTGTATAGATACACAGCTAATTCTAACCGAACTGAAAAGCTACTCTATACTTATTTTGTATGTATGTATGTATGTATGTATGTATGTATGTATGTATGTATGTATGTATGTATGTATGTAAGTATGTATGTATGTATGTATGTATGTATGTATGTATGTATGTAAGTATGTATGTATGTATGTATTGTTATAAACCTGGTGGTGGCACAAAGAGGGGTAGTGGTGTGTGTGTTGTCAGCCGACACAAATCGCCCCAGGCCAGCGCTAGACGAGCGGTCAACCGTGACGAGTTACAACTGTCAGCCGAGTCGAGTGTCAACAGGACGGTTCGGGAAGGATCGACGTCGTGAACAAAGCTCAATAGCGTCACGAGAGTTGTACTCATCTGACCACCTAGAAACGTCGAGCGGCGTTCTGTCCGGTTCGAGAAGGCCAGTAGGGACCCTATATAAGAGCAGAGGTGTCGTAGTCAGGTCGGTCGAGAAAAGGAGCTAAATACAGCGAGGTTGAGAGCCCGGTTCACTACAGTCCGGTCGACTACAGCACAGTTCAGCGGTGTGGTTCTGTACGGAGCATTACGACGGTTCAGTGCGGAGTACTATCAAGTACAGTTGAGACTAACGGCGTCTTGATCTTGGTCTGCGATCGAGTCCGACACAACGAGCCTAGTGTGTTATTTATTCAACTATTAAAGTGTTACGTTACTTTGGAGCCCGGAGTTGTCAAGTTCTTTAAGTTGGTGGTGTATGGTGCAGTTTGCAGAGAGCCTGGATAGTGAGATTCGTAACAGTATGTATGTATGTATGTATGAAAGTATGTATGTATGTTTGTATGTATGTATGTATGTATGTATGTATGTATGTATGTATGTATGTATGTATGTATGTATGTATGTATGTATGTATGTATGTAAGTATGTATGTATGTATGTATGTATGTATGTATGTAAGTATGTATGTGTGTATGTATGTGTGTGTGTATGTGTGTATGTGTGTATGTATGTATGTATGTGTGCGTGCGTGCGTGCGTGCGTGCGTGCGTGTGTGTGTGTGCGTATTGTTGACGTAAGTACGATGTATATAATATGTGTGCGTGTAGTATTTATCTTGGTACATATCCACTTCTGACACCATGTAGAGTATTTGGGATTATACAAATAACAAACTAGTGTTTATGAGGGAAGACATATTTGGAATTCCATTTATTACGTTAACATAAACAGTGTTGCACTAGGGTGAAAATGTACACACACAGACTACATCATTTCTAACTGATTACTTTTGTTTCTGTCGACTTCTTTCAAAGGGGGCTGAACTCTAGAGTAATGAAGACTGGCATGAGGCCTCACTCTCTCCAAACGATTGGATAAAAGTATTGGATTCAACTGCACCTGAAAATGAATAATAATAAGAACCTATTTTTTTTTAAGTTAAACTTCTTTAAGAGAAGCATCGAAGTCCCCTTTCAGACCTTGCGATCTCTAGGGTAAATGATGAACAGGTCTCCACTGTTTCTGGTATCACACATCTGAGATACAATGATAGTAGCCGACAGTAAGAGACTCATGTCAGTACAGATGCAGATCTATGTGGCTCTAAGCCTCACCCAATACTCAGTAGTCGGCTTTTCAAATGTTGAATTCTCTTCGTGTAAGTAACTAATGAGAGGGTGACGATTTTGGAACTTCCCTGAATGTATGTCGGTGTGTGCTAATGTAGCTTTATAAAATGCTGCGAATCGTGATTAAAAAAAAGAGGAGTTTGCGACTACCAATTCATCCAAATTGGTACTTCATCGGTGTGTACTATACTTCTAGAATCTAGAAGTAAGCTTCTTATTACAGGGCCACCAATATCATATTTAGCCTATACATGAAAAACACTATTAAAAACACTAAATCTAGGTGTTAATCCTTGTGTTCGTGAAACCAGTAAATGAAGCTTAAACTTGCCACTATTAACAGCCTACCTCGTTTGTTCTGACAGCTTGTAACTTCAATAACTCGTTCTCTAGTTGAAGCTTTGCTTTTCTTATGTCGATATCAGGGGCGTTACCCCAAGCATTCACAGCACTGGGTACTTGGGCCATCTTAGAATTTGATAATTTCGAACCTAACCCAGTCAATCAAAGACTGAAACTGTGAACAGAAAAAAAAAACAATAGGCTCCAAATTCGACATTTATTTAATACTTCCAACGGTAAATTAAATGTTTTAGATTGTGTTTTGGTAAGGATACACATAGTACATACAAATATTGTTTGTGTTTTGGTAAGGATACACATAGTACATACAAATATTGTTTGTGTTTTGGTAAGGATACACATAGTACATACAAATATTGTTTGTGTTTTGGTAAGGATACACATAGTACATACAAATATTGTTTGTGTTTTGGTAAGAATACACATAGTACATACAAATATTGTTTGTGTTTTGGTAAGGATACACATAGTACATACAAATATTGTTTGTGTTTTGGTAAGGATACACATAGTACATACAAATATTGTTTGTGTTTCGGTAAGGATACACATAGTACATACAAATATTGTTTGTGTTTCGGTAAGGATACACATACTACATACAAATATTGTTTGTGTTTCGGTAAGGATACACATAGTACATACAAATATTGTTTGTGTTTTGGTAAGGATACACATAGTACATACAAATATTGTTTGTGTTTTGGTAAGGATACGCATAGTACATACAAATATTGTTTGTGTTTTGGTAAGGATACACATAGTACATACAAATATTGTTTGTGTTTTGGTAAGGATACACATAGTACATACAAATATTGTTTGTGTTTTGGTAAGGATACACATAGTACATACAAATATTGTTTGTGTTTTGGTAAGGATACACATAGTACATACAAATATTGTTTGTGTTTTGGTAAGGATACACATAGTACATACAAATATTGTTTGTGTTTTGGTAAGGATACACATAGTACGTACAAATATTATTTGTGTTTTGGTAAGGATACACATAGTACGTACAAATATTGTTTGTGTTTTGGTAAGGATACACATAGTACATACAAATATTGTTTGTGTTTTGGTAAGGATACACATAGTACATACAAATATTGTTTGTGTTTTGGTAAGGATACACATAGTACATACAAATATTGTTTGTGTTTTGGTAAGGATACACATAGTACATACAAATATTGTTTGTGTTTTGGTAAGGATACACATAGTACATACAAATATTGTTTGTGTTTCGGTAAGGATACACAAAGTACGTACAAATATTGTTTGTGTTTCGGTAAGGATACACATAGTACGTACAAATATTGTTTGTGTTTCGGTAAGGATACACATAGTACGTACAAATATTGTTTGTGTTTCGGTAAGGATACACATAGTACGTACAAATATTGTTTGTGTTTTGGTAAGGATACACATAGTACGTACAAATATTGTTTGTGTTTTGGTAAGGATACACATAGTACGTACAAATATTGTTTGTGTTTTGGTAAGGATACACATAGTACGTACAAATATTGTTTGTGTTTTGGTAAGGATACACATAGTACATACAAATATTGTTTGTGTTTTGGTAAGGATACACATAGTACATACAAATATTGTTTGTGTTTTGGTAAGGATACACATAGTACATACAAATATTGTTTGTGTTTTGGTAAGGATACACATAGTACATACAAATATTGTTTGTGTTTCGGTAAGGATACACATAGTACATACAAATATTGTTTGTGTTTCGGTAAGGATACACATAGTACATACAAATATTGTTTGTGTTTCGGTAAGGATACACATAGTACATACAAATATTGTCTGTGTTTCGGTAAGGATACACATAGTACATACAAATATTGTTTGTGTTTTGGTAAGGATACACATAGTACATACAAATATTGTTTGTGTTTTGGTAAGGATACACATAGTACATACAAATATTGTTTGTGTTTTGGTACGGATACACATAGTACATACAAATATTGTTTGTGTTTTGGTAAGGATACACATAGTACATACAAATATTGTTTGTGTTTTGGTAAGGATACACATAGTACATACAAATATTGTTTGTGTTTTGGTAAGGATACACATAGTACATACAAATATTGTTTGTGTTTCGGTAAGGATACACATAGTACATACAAATATTGTTTGTGTTTTGGTAAGGATACACATAGTACATACAAATATTGTTTGTGTTTTGGTAAGGATACACATAGTACATACAAATATTGTTTGTGTTTTGGTAAGGATACACATAGTACATACAAATATTGTTTGTGTTTTGGTAAGGATACACATAGTACATACAAATATTGTTTGTGTTTCGGTAAGGATACACATAGTACATACAAATATTGTTTGTGTTTTGGTAAGGATACACATAGTACATACAAATATTGTTTGTGTTTCGGTATGCATCTATGAGGTAAGCCTCTAGGCCTACAGTTACCTTATCTGAAACATACTAGTGAACTGTGGAGGTTTATGTTGTTTGTCTGCTTTTAGGAAAGTCAGGAGCATCTCAAATATGCTGGGACACATGAAAATAATAAGTTTAAAAAAGACAAGCGAGCAAAATAAAAAAAATAAAGCTTATATTGAGGGAAGGGGTCGCACCGCTTTGTGCCAAAACAAATAAAATTGTTAACAAAATTGCTCAATTGGTCAATCGCTATCATATCTCTCAATATTGTACTCTTTATCATCCCTTTTTCTATTTAAAACAAAATCAATTTATTCCCAATAACTAATTGATTTTTTGTTTGTATATGTTGTTATTGAAAATGAAGATTGTATAAAAGTTCATCTTGATCCGAGAATCGGAAATGCTAGAAAACACTGTCAAAAAATTCACACAGGGGCAGAGAACACGGAGTGAGTTGATAGAAGAATGTCACACACACACAGGGGCAGAGAACACGGAGTGAGTTGATAGAAGAATGTCACACACAGGGGCAGAGAACACGGAGTGAGTTGATAGAAGAATGTCACACACAGGGGCAGAGAACACGGAGTGAGTTGATAGAAGAATGTCACACACACACAGGGGCAGAGAACACGGAGTGAGTTGATAGAAGAATGTCACACACAGGGGCAGAGAACACGGAGTGAGTTGATAGAAGAATGTCACACACAGGGGCAGAGAACACGGAGTGAGTTGATAGAAGAATGTCACACACACACAGGGGCAGAGAACACGGAGTGACTTGATAGAAGAATGTCACACACACACAGGGGCAGAGAACACGGAGTGAGTTGATAGAAGAATGTCACACACACACAGGGGCAGAGAACACGGAGTGAGTTGATAGAAGAATGTCACACACACACAGGGGCAGAGAACACGGAGTGAGTTGATAGAAGAATGTCACACACAGAGGCAGAGAACACGGAGTGAGTTGATAGAAGAATGTCACACACACACACAGGGGCAGAGAACACGGAGTGACTTGATAGAAGAATGTCACACACACACAGGGGCAGAGAACACGGAGTGACTTGATAGAAGAATGTCACACACACAGGGGCAGAGAACACGGAGTGAGTTGATAGAAGAATGTCACACACACACAGGGGCAGAGAACACGGAGTGACTTGATAGAAGAATGTCACACACACACACAGGGGCAGAGAACACGGAGTGACTTGATAGAAGAATGTCACACACACACAGGGGCAGAGAACACGGAGTGAGTTGATAGAAGAATGTCACACACACACAGGGGCAGAGAACACGGAGTGACTTGATAGAAGAATGTCACACACACACAGGGGCAGAGAACACGGAGTGAGTTGATAGAAGAATGTCACACACACAGGGGCAGAGAACACGGAGTGACTTGATAGAAGAATGTCACACACTCAGGGGCAGAGAACACGGAGTGAGTTGATAGAAGAATGTCACACACACACAGGGGCAGAGAACACGGAGTGACTTGATAGAAGAATGTCACACACACACAGAGGCAGAGAACACGGAGTGAGTTGATAGAAGAATGTCACACACACACAGGGGCAGAGAACACGGAGTGACTTGATAGAAGAATGTCACACACACACAGGGGCAGAGAACACGGAGTGAGTTGATAGAAGAATGTCACACACACACAGGGGCAGAGAACACGGAGTGACTTGATAGAAGAATGTCACACACACACAGGGGCAGAGAACACGGAGTGAGTTGATAGAAGAATGTCACACACACAGGGGCAGAGAACACGGAGTGAGTTGATAGAAGAATGTCACACACACAGGGGCAGAGAACACGGAGTGAGTTGATAGAAGAATGTCACACACAGGGGCAGAGAACACGGAGTGACTTGATAGAAGAATGTCACACACAGGGGCAGAGAACACGGAGTGACTTGATAGAAGAATGTCACACACAGGGGCAGAGAACACGGAGTAAGTTGATAGAAGAATGTCACACACAGGGGCAGAGAACACGGAGTGAGTTGATAGAAGAATGTCACACACAGGGGCAGAGAACACGGAGTGAGTTGATAGAAGAATGTCACACACAGGGGCAGAGAACACGGAGTGACTTGATAGAAGAATGTCTCACACAGGGGCAGAGAACACGGAGTGACTTGATAGAAGAATGTCACACACAGGGGCAGAGAACACGGAGTAAGTTGATAGAAGAATGTCACACACAGGGGCAGAGAACACGGAGTGAGTTGATAGAAGAATGTCACACACAGGGGCAGAGAACACGGAGTGACTTGATAGAAGAATGTCACACACACACAGGGGCAGAGAACACTGAGTGAGTTGATAGAAGAATGTCACACACAGGGGCAGAGAACACGGAGTGAGTTGATAGAAGAATGTCATACACAGGGGCAGAGAACACGGAGTGAGTTGATAGAAGAATGTCACACACAGGGGCAGAGAACACGGAGTGAGTTGATAGAAGAATGTCACACACACACAGGGGCAGAGAACACGGAGTGAGTTGATAGAAGAATGTCACACACACACAGGGGCAGAGAAGACCTAGTGACTTGATAGAAGAATGTCACACACAGGGGCAGAGAACACGGAGTGAGTTGATAGAAGAATGTCACACACACATAGGGGCAGAGAACACGGAGTGAGTTGATAGAAGAATGTCACACACAGGGGCAGAGAACACGGAGTGAGTTGATAGAAGAATGTCACACACAGGGGCAGAGAACACGGAGTGAGTTGATAGAAGAATGTCACACACACATATGGGCAGAGAACACGGAGTGAGTTGATAGAAGAATGTCACACACAGGGGCAGAGAACACGGAGTGAGTTGATAGAAGAATGTCACACACAGGGGCAGAGAACACGGAGTGAGTTGATAGAAGAATGTCACACACACATAGGGGCAGAGAACACGGAGTGAGTTGATAGAAGAATGTCACACACACATATGGGCAGAGAACACGGAGTGAGTTGATAGAAGAATGTCACACACAGGGGCAGAGAACACGGAGTGACTTGATAGAAGAATGTCACACACAGAGGCAGAGAACACGGAGTGAGTTGATAGAAGAATGTCACACACACACACAGGGGCAGAGAACACGGAGTGACTTGATAGAAGAATGTCACACACACACAGGGGCAGAGAACACGGAGTGACTTGATAGAAGAATGTCACACACACAGGGGCAGAGAACACGGAGTGAGTTGATAGAAGAATGTCACACACACACAGGGGCAGAGAACACGGAGTGACTTGATAGAAGAATGTCACACACACACACAGGGGCAGAGAACACGGAGTGACTTGATAGAAGAATGTCACACACACACAGGGGCAGAGAACACGGAGTGAGTTGATAGAAGAATGTCACACACACACAGGGGCAGAGAACACGGAGTGACTTGATAGAAGAATGTCACACACACACAGGGGCAGAGAACACGGAGTGAGTTGATAGAAGAATGTCACACACACAGGGGCAGAGAACACGGAGTGACTTGATAGAAGAATGTCACACACTCAGGGGCAGAGAACACGGAGTGAGTTGATAGAAGAATGTCACACACACACAGGGGCAGAGAACACGGAGTGACTTGATAGAAGAATGTCACACACACACAGAGGCAGAGAACACGGAGTGAGTTGATAGAAGAATGTCACACACACACAGGGGCAGAGAACACGGAGTGACTTGATAGAAGAATGTCACACACACACAGGGGCAGAGAACACGGAGTGAGTTGATAGAAGAATGTCACACACACACAGGGGCAGAGAACACGGAGTGACTTGATAGAAGAATGTCACACACACACAGGGGCAGAGAACACGGAGTGAGTTGATAGAAGAATGTCACACACACAGGGGCAGAGAACACGGAGTGAGTTGATAGAAGAATGTCACACACACAGGGGCAGAGAACACGGAGTGAGTTGATAGAAGAATGTCACACACAGGGGCAGAGAACACGGAGTGACTTGATAGAAGAATGTCACACACAGGGGCAGAGAACACGGAGTGACTTGATAGAAGAATGTCACACACAGGGGCAGAGAACACGGAGTAAGTTGATAGAAGAATGTCACACACAGGGGCAGAGAACACGGAGTGAGTTGATAGAAGAATGTCACACACAGGGGCAGAGAACACGGAGTGAGTTGATAGAAGAATGTCACACACAGGGGCAGAGAACACGGAGTGACTTGATAGAAGAATGTCTCACACAGGGGCAGAGAACACGGAGTGACTTGATAGAAGAATGTCACACACAGGGGCAGAGAACACGGAGTAAGTTGATAGAAGAATGTCACACACAGGGGCAGAGAACACGGAGTGAGTTGATAGAAGAATGTCACACACAGGGGCAGAGAACACGGAGTGACTTGATAGAAGAATGTCACACACACACAGGGGCAGAGAACACTGAGTGAGTTGATAGAAGAATGTCACACACAGGGGCAGAGAACACGGAGTGAGTTGATAGAAGAATGTCATACACAGGGGCAGAGAACACGGAGTGAGTTGATAGAAGAATGTCACACACAGGGGCAGAGAACACGGAGTGAGTTGATAGAAGAATGTCACACACACACAGGGGCAGAGAACACGGAGTGAGTTGATAGAAGAATGTCACACACACACAGGGGCAGAGAAGACGGAGTGACTTGATAGAAGAATGTCACACACAGGGGCAGAGAACACGGAGTGAGTTGATAGAAGAATGTCACACACACATAGGGGCAGAGAACACGGAGTGAGTTGATAGAAGAATGTCACACACAGGGGCAGAGAACACGGAGTGAGTTGATAGAAGAATGTCACACACAGGGGCAGAGAACACGGAGTGAGTTGATAGAAGAATGTCACACACACATATGGGCAGAGAACACGGAGTGAGTTGATAGAAGAATGTCACACACAGGGGCAGAGAACACGGAGTGAGTTGATAGAAGAATGTCACACACAGGGGCAGAGAACACGGAGTGAGTTGATAGAAGAATGTCACACACACATAGGGGCAGAGAACACGGAGTGAGTTGATAGAAGAATGTCACACACACATATGGGCAGAGAACACGGAGTGAGTTGATAGAAGAATGTCACACACAGGGGCAGAGAACACGGAGTGACTTGATAGAAGAATGTCACACACACACAGGGGCAGAGAACACGGAGTGAGTTGATAGAAGAATGTCACACACACATAGGGGCAGAGAACACGGAGTGAGTTGATAGAAGAATGTCACACACACATAGGGGCAGAGAACACGGAGTGAGTTGAAAGAAGAATGTCACACACAGGGGCAGAGAACACGGAGTGAGTTGATAGAAGAATGTCACACACACATAGGGGCAGAGAACACGGAGTGAGTTGATAGAAGAATGTCACACACAGGGGCAGAGAACACGGAGTGACTTGATAGAAGAATGTCACACACAGGGGCAGAGAACACGGAGTGAGTTGATAGAAGAATGTCACACACACACAGGGGCAGAGAACGGAGTGAGTTGATAGAAGCTTTGCCAAAACAAACTTTAAATCGAAATACCCAGCCATGACCAGGGTTCTAACTCGAGAGACCTAGATGGAAAGCTAGCTTCCTTTGCTCATTGTTTCCGCGTCTAATCCTATCATTGATGAGCAGTAATAACCAATGTTAAATTTGGTGCATAATGTTTTTTATACTAGAATCTATTCGCTGGCAAATCCTGGGTTGAGAGTTATGGAGAGTTTTTGGAATAATTTTATTAGAGAAATCACAATATGTATACGAACTCCATGGGCGTAACCAGGGGGGGGGGGGGGGTTGGGGGTTAAACCCCCCCCCCGAAATGAAATACCCCCCGCAGGGGGGGGGGCGGAATTCAGTGACTGATTTTTTGCTTTCCTTTTGTTTATTTTAGGTGAGATTTTAATACTAAATCTTCACTTACCACAGCACAGCCGAGGGTGTTTTGAGTTAAAACCCCCTACCAGGGGTTTTGAGATTTTTAAAAAACCCTATCAGGGGGTTTTGAGTTAAAAAAAACTATCCGGGGGCTTTGAGTTAAAAAAAAACAACCTATCAGGGGGTTTTGAGATAAAAATCCCTCTACCAGGGGGTTTTGAGTTTAAAACCCCCTACTAGGGGTTTTGACTTTAAAACCCCCTACAGGGGTTTTGAATTTAAAACCCCCTACCAGGGGTTTTGAATTTAAAACCCTCTACCAGGGGTTTTGCAGTTAAATCCCTCTCTTCTATAAACAAAACTAATAAAAATGCAAACGACAATCCCCAAATTCCAAGAAAACAGCTAAGGAAGATTTTGACTTTAAAACCGTCTCCAAAAATTACGGTAAACCCCCTCTCAATATAAAAAAAAAGCAAATTACACACTCAAAATTCTATGAGCGTAGCCAAAGGGGTTTTGAGTTTAACCCCCCTCCTCCAGTTGGGGTTTGAGCTAAAAAGTACCTATTCAATAAAAAAAAAAAAAAAATTACACACTATATAATCTATGAGCGTAGCCAAATGGCTTTGAGTTTAAAACCCCCTGCCAGCGGGATTTGAAGCTGAAAAAAACCTCTTCAATATTTAAAAAAAAACAAATTACGCACTCAAAATGCTATGGCCGTAGCAAAAGGGGGTTTTGAGTTTAAATCCCCCTTCAGAGGGTTTTGATGCTAAAAAATACCTCTTCAATATAAATAAAAGCAAATTACACACTAAAATTCTTTGAGCGTAGCTAAGCTAATGAGGGGTTTTGAGTTCAAATCCCCCTCCTCCAGATGGCTTTTTTTTATAATTTAAAACCCCTCCAGATGGTTTGGAGTTTAAAATTCTCCTAAAGAGCGTTTTGAGTTGAAAACCTCTCTCTTTAATATTATTTTAAAGCAAACTACAGTGACCAAAGTTTATGACCGTAGCTAAATGGGGTTTTGAATTTAAAAAAAAAAAAAAAAAAACTCCAGAGATTTTTCAGTTTAAAACCCCTCAACAGATGATTTTTAAGATAAAATTTTCCTTTCCCATATAAAATCTAAAGCGAAATACAGGCATGTAATTCCAAGAGCGTAGTGAAGAGAGGTTACTAATTTCTACCAGTGGCTGGGCTCCATTAATAAAGTGTAAATAGTCATCTGCCGAAATTGAAAAACACTAAATGTGGCTCAACAAAGATGGCTAAGACAGATTTTAGGAGTCATTTATAGCGATCAGGTCTAAATCAAAGAAATCATATGCCGAACTGGGAGTCGAATCCTTAGTAAGGTTGTGACAGAGCGTCGCATGAGGTTTTGCGGGACATGTTCTCCGACAAAATGAATTTCGCATAATAAGAGTTGCGGAAACAGCTTGCCGGAAAATGCGCCGAACGGCGCGAGAGAGGTCTAAGTCAGTAAGAAAAGCACATTAGGTTTTTGAAATAAAAATTTTTAATAGCAAGATAATGCACTGTAGATACCTCAGAATATGCATTTCGTTGGCTTTCAATACCAGAAATAGTGCTCGGCACACACACACACACACACGCACATATATATATATATATATAATTGTTTTCCGCGGGGGGGGGGGGGGAATATCCCCTAAACCCCCCTCCCCGAAAAAAATCCTGGCTACGCCCATGATACGAACTTTTTATTTATATTAACAAGCTATACTAATTATTTCTATTTTAACCAATTTATAGATTTCCCCCCCTCCCCAAATATGTTGGCCTATTTTGTGGGGGTGGAAAGCCGGCGATTGTACTCTTCGAGAAGGGGGGTGGGGCGGTCACTTTTTTTTTTTTGCAGAAATCACAGTTTGTTAACTAAATTTAGTCACATATCTATATGATGAAGCTACTTATTAATATTTTAAGCAACATTTATATTAGGTTGCACCCCTTCTGGTATGTTGGCCCAGAGGCAGACTTAGCAGTGCGCGGGGCCCTAGGTGAGTGTCATATGCGGGGCCCTAAGCCGCAAAGGTAGACTATATATACCGCACCACATCAGGCTTACGTCTCGTCCGCTTCTAATGCTGTAGGCCTAATTTTTGTTACAAAACATAGTAGCTTACGTAGGTGGTAGTTACTGTACTATTGGCCATTTACGTACATTACACAATGTTCTGCATGGAAGATTTTGCCTTTTAAGGTTAATCAACGTAACTGTAATGATTCACAAATATTTTTTATGAACAATCAACAAACTAGATAATAATATTTCTGCTGACCACGCTGGAGGTTAAGATTATGGCAGCCGCAAGGAGAGTAAAAAGCTCGACTGTTCATGCGAATAATGTGCACTTGAACTCCTTGGTGATTTCCTTTCATGTTTGCACAACTGTCATATCCCTGGCCACGACAATTGGCGATGTACAGACCTAGGTTCTCCAGCAAGGCGAGAAGAGCCTCTGACAAACCATTTCCTGTTGCGTCATCATCTAGAAATTTGATAAAGTGTTCCAGCACCTTAACTTTTGGATCTGATACGTCCACACAACGCAATATAAGGGACATCTGCTCTTTGTGGCTAACATCAGGCGTGCAGTAAAGATGAAGAAAAATATTTAGCAAGTTTGATTTTGTCAATAATGTTCCCTTTTACTTCTGATGCCATCAGGTCCATAATTTCGTTTTGAATCCTATGCCAGATGTAATGGTCGTGAGCTTCCACGTTCTTAATTTGTCGAAGATGTTCTTGCATTGAGATTGCATCTCAATCAAGCCTGAAAATTGATTGTTGTTCATTTGTTTTTCTGTTCTCCCATGAAATGTTTTGTTGATTTCGTCAAGGAACTGTACATCGCTAGAATTTTAGTTCAGACTGCGCGCTAATACAGTTTTTCTTTTCTAATTTGTTCTGGAATCACGTTATTCGTTGTGCTAGCATTTGACATTCTCAAAGCTAAGTCCAGCCACGCAGTCATACAATCAACGTCCTTGACAGAAACCTCGTGCTGCTGAAGTTCATTATGTCATGTTGAGATCTTACATTGTGATTGGTATATCATAGAGATGTGCCTGGAAAGATAGTGAGTAACGAGTTCTAGTTGATGAGAACTGGTCTGTGTTTCGAAGCTGACGGTGACAAGGGAATCTCCTATCTCGGGGCACCATTCAGGCGCGGCGTCTTTTAGAGTAGGATGGATGGACTCAGGGGCGCCATCAGTTCGGAAGCCATTTGCTTACCCACTCAAAAAAGTTCTCATACTTACAGTATTATTCATATTGACCACGATATTTTAGGTATTCATTAAACATGAGCAGCACGATACTTGAGGTATACATATTATATCTTAACAGTACGATACTTAAAGTGTTCATATTCAAAGTGAGATAGTCGTTTTTTTTTATGGAATGATACAGATTAAATTGAGTCTTCATACCTTACAGCAGACCGTCAGCTACATCTCTCCGCGTCACCTTTCCCCAATAGAAGTTGAATTACAAAGTAAGAGTAGCCTTAAAGCCTATACAATTTTGATGTGAATTACCTTTTGTATGTACATCCATGTTATTGTTGATACCTCTCTCCCTGTGAATCAACGTTTTCACCAGACTTTGATAATAGCCAAACTCCCACCTGTAAAATGTGTTTATATTTCTTCAGCAGTTAGAATGAAGTCACACACCGAGTTAGACCAATCAGAAAATACTTAACAAAATATTGTGTGAAATGAAAGGACTGCACACCAAACATCAGGCTACTAAACACCGAGTGGCAGGTATTGATCGTCCAATAGTTTCGATTTTAAATATTCGGGATCGAACTTCTCTTTTTTTTTTGTCAGTTATTTATACATTTGGCTTTGAGGTAATCTGGTGAAAGTGATTGATTGTAACTTTGCTGCAACTAAAGTCTTTATCTTCTCACGTTACACTTGTAAAAATAGTTGTTAAGTTCGTATACTACAATATAATTGTAACATTGTGATAATAATCAGAGTTGGGATCAATTTACAATTATCTGCAATGGCACGGCACTCATAGGAAATGGTCGGACTTTTTATCTCAGCTATTTTTATGTCTTTGTTATTTTTACATCTAAGTTATTTCCCCTCAGGCGCTTCTGTGCCGTGCCCTTGTTTCATATAAAACTTGGGCTCTTTGAATGTGCGATAAAATAATTGCACTATGCTTACATAATTATTATACCTAGTGATGATTTAACTTAAGGAGTACGTGAAACACGTGAATAGTGAGCCATTGAGAAAGCAAGCGAGAGGAAGAAAAAGAACAAACAAAATATACAAATAGCTTTTTTTAAAAAAAGAAAGCTTATCTAAGGGGAATAACTCAATAGCTACAGCTATATCTCTCCATAATATGTTCCTTTTTTGATATCAAACAAAATAATTAATTACTTATAATTAATTGAATAATTGGGTTTTTTTTTATTGATTTATATTTTGTTAGGTACAATAAATAATTGGTGAAAGTTTCAACTTTATCCGACAATGGGTGTGGGAGAAATAACGTGTACAATTATCTAAGGGAACAAACCCCCACATATTAAGCCATATCTTATAATATCGAAGTATTAATTTCTCTTGTTGGTATCAAACAAAGTAATTAATTACCCGTAATTAATGTACTAGTTGGTTGTTGTTGTTGTTTATTTATGTATTGTCTTTTCCAACGAATAATTGTGCAAAGTTTCAACTTGTTCTGAAAATGGGTGTGAAAAACAATAACGTTTTCAAACTTTTGACTAGACAGATTGCTAAAGTGCGTTGATATAAGGTTTGTTAGAAACGGATAAACAAACGAAGAGAAAAGACAGAACAATGGAGAAATAGAATTTAAATGTTTTCAAAACGATTATCCGAAGCTATGTGCGGGTCGACAGTGCTGCTAATATGATTTTATTATTAGGCAGGTTGACATGATACTATATTAATGTTATTTTTATTATGGCCCAATACAATTTTAATATTTATATGTATTTATTGAAGTGATTATATGAAAATATGTTTCATTGTGAGCCTGGCCTAACGATGTTATTAAACGATCCTTTAATTGATAGATGGTGAAGAGTGAAGAGCCAATGTTTTTCATGGCCTGTGTCTGTTATCGTTTCATACAATAAATGTCTAGAGGAGCCTTGGGTAGACTATGTAGTAGATATCTATGGTATCTATTTGTATGACTCAATCAATCTCGAAAGACATTGAATGCGTCTAGTTATTGAATAACACTAAACACTGTAATCATACAAAATGCATTCTTTCTTGTTATAACAAAAATAATCTTGTTGCGTAAATGGCTTATAACGTATATAACAGAAAACACACAATTTAATAATATAAATAGTTTTTAAACATTATTGTAGAAAATAACAAAAACGGTTTCGTAACTGCTATAATATTTTCTGCAATAAAGATTAACCTCCTATGTTTTTCTATTAAAAGCAAATTTCACATGTAATGTTCACACTGTGACTTTGACGTCTATTTTGTGTGCTATCGTATAAATGTTTGCTCTAATAATGCATCTTTATGTGCAGTATAAAAAGTAAATTTCCCCTTTCAGACCTTGCGATCTCTGGGGCAGATAATATAAAGGTCAACTGTTTCTGTGGCTTACGATTAACGAGCATTAACGTATCATGTGGCCCGCACAACGACCAACCGTATTTATTTTTCCCAAATAAATATCGTGTTACCCATTAGAAATGGGGTGGACTCAGAGGCGCCATAAAGATCCCGAAATTAAAAATGTAAACTATACAATTGTAAAACGAATTTCTTCACGGATAATAAATATTTTATTGTTATTATTACTATTATTATTATTATGTTAGAAAAGAACGAATATTCATTCTCTGGCGCTGCCAGAGTTTCGTTAAATAGAAACAAAATTCATTGTAATCCCTTTATCACTTTCCACTGAGGAATTTTGTGGTGATATTGTTGTTATTATTATTTTAATGAAAATGAATTCATTTTCATGCCATTTCTGTTTTCCTTATTTGTAAGATAGTGGTACAGTGATGTCAATGATGGTTGCGGATTTTTTGCAGATTGAAATCCACCATCTTGTCAAAAGGTAAAAGTTGTAGTTGCACTAGGACTTTGCAATCAACAAAATATCTTGAAATCAGGTTTTCATTATCTTTTTAGAGATCAAAATGTGACAGACGGACGGACAGACAGACCACGCAAATTTAATAGCGCTTTTTCCCTTTCGGAAGCCTCTAAAAAAAGGAAAATCACTCTAGAAGAACAATGGAAACAAAGACACTTTTTCTCAGTATGAACGCACATATCTATCAGTGTAAATATTAATATTCTATTGATCCAGTTAGAAGCAAGAATGTCGCTTTGGCAAGTCGCATTCTCCCCACTCCAGAGTTAATCATAATATCCTATTCATGTGTCGATAGTTCAAAAAAATTTCAAACACGCACACTTTCAGGGAGATAAAGCAAAAATGACATAGGCGAAAACCTTAACATAGTTCAGTGTTGATCTGTTAGTGTCAGGCCTCTGCACATGACAGAGCGATCATTGTTACACTCGTACCCGGGGCTCAATATTGGAGCCATAAAGCCACGAGTTGTCGATCAATAAAGTCAGATATTTTCTCTTTCACTGAGTCTAGACCAGTTCAACGTATGTTCTGCATGACAGTTAATATGTCTGTGTGTTTGTTTTGTGGTTTTAACTTTACTTACCCAATAAAATGTCTAAAGTAAGCGAACATTGGCAGTGGTTCTAAATCTGCTAAAAGGCAACTAACTACTTTGCAGAGCCTCACAAAAAGTATCTTCTCATTTAAGTTGCGACTATTTCTGGCCTGTTATACTGAATTTATTTAAAAAAAAAAAAAACATATACCTAAATCAGTTTTTTTAATTATTTTAATAGGTGGCTTCTCAGTACACTTTTGTGAACTGCTGGTGGTATCTAGGAGAAGGTTTCCGTGCTGCCTTTAGGTGCTCAGCAAACAAAACTCTGCTCGATTTGGAATTCGAACTAGAGCCCCCTTGTTAGGTGGCCAAGCCGTAGCCAAGCAGTTTTGGCCTTTCAGCCACACATCACTAGCGGATCCGGAGGATGGGAGGGCGGTAGAAAAATTACGCAATATGTGTCAAAAGCATTTATTTTTTATTTAATAATATATACTAATTATTTATAATTTAACTAATATTCATTTTATGTTGCCCCTTCCTCTGTCGGATTCTGGTGGAGGGGGGGAGCTATTGGATCTTCCGCCCCCTCCCAGACGGCAGACCCTAACCCCTTGAGTGTGTGTGTGTGGGGGGGGGGGGGGTAATTTGTGTGCAGACATAAGTTTATGAGCAAATTTTATCATATATATACATACAGGGCTTTTTTGTGACGGTACGCACCGGTATATATAATGTAATTAAATTAAATTTGAAATAGATCTAGACAAACAACAATAAATCTGTGAGATTAGAAATATTTTTATTAATTGCTTATATTTAGGGCTATTTCATGCGGCATTCGTGTGGCAAATGAGCTAGTAATTCTTTTCTCATCGATAGGCCTATACATCAGCTGTTAAATTTCTAGAAAACAAAAAGGAAACATTTTTACATTAGAGCTGTTTTTTTAGAACCGTGTCCAGGTACCACCCTCCACCCTCCAGGTTCAATAAAGTTATCTTATCTTCTTCTTATATAATACAGACGTTACTTCAAAAAAGAAGATGATTACGTCCTACGCGTCATGCATTTAGTCATGCATATTAACCAATGACTTAAATTCTGCCAAGTCACTGGTTTTTCTGGCTAGCTCAGGCAACCCATTCCATGCTCTAATAGCACTAGGGAAGAAGGAGTATTTGTACAAATTTGTCCTAGCATATTGGACGAGGAATGTTCCTTTATTTTTGTGTCTTTCAGAGTATTTTATTAGATTTTGTTTTTGTATTTGAAGATTATGGTTCAGTTTTTTATGTATAATTGTTACTTTACTTTTTGAGTCTTTTGTCCTGAAGGCTTCCTAAATTTAGTGATTTTACTAATGGTGTTACTCTAGTCAAATGTGAATATTCGTTTGTTATGAATCTCACTGCTCTATTTTGTGTTTGTTCCAGTTTCTTAATGTTTTCTTGAGTTGAGGGGTCCCAAACGGTGGATGCATATTCTATTATTGGCCTAACCAAGGTTAAATAACATTTTAGTTTTATGTTCTTATTTGATTTATAGAAATTTCTTTTAATAAACCCTAATGCTTTGTTTGATTTTTTTATAGTTTCATCAATATGTGGATTCCATGACAGTTTTTCATTTATTATAACACCTAGGTATTTTGCGTTTTTAGTCTGTGTTACTGGTTTGCCATGAATAAGATAAGTGGAATTAATTTGTTTTAGTTTTTTTTGTTACTCTTAACAACTGACATTTTTCTGGGTGGAAAGACATGCTCCAATTTGATTCCCATTTCTGTAATTCATCTAATTCTCTTTGTAAAATATCTGTGTCTTGTGTTGTTTTTATTGTTCTATATATTATGCAATCGTCTGCAAATAATCTGAATTTTGTTCCTGAACTAATGCAATTTGGTAAATCATTTATGTAAATTAAAAATAGTAGTGGACCCAAGACTGTTCCTTGAGGTACACCTGAGTTTACTGTTATTGGTGTTGATTTAGAGCCATTTATTATTACAGTTTGTTCTCTCCCTATCAGAAAATCTTTAATCCACTGATGCAGTGGACCATTTATGCCGAAATATTTTAATTTTTTAAGCAAACTATGGTGGTGAACTTTGTCAAAAGCCTTGGAAAAATCTAGTAAGATAGCATCTATTTGTTCACTATTATCTAAACCTTTTGAAAAATCATCAATTAGTCCTATTAGTTGTGTTTCACATGATCTATATTTCCTAAAGCCATGTTGGTATGGGGTGAGGACATTATGTTTGTCTAAGTGGTTTATGATGTTGCTACATATTATGTGTTCTAGGATTTTACATGTGATGCTGGTAAGTGATACTGGTCTGTAGTTTCCTGGATCAGATTTTTCTCCTTTTTTAAATAGGGGGGTGACATTAGCTTCTTTCCAGTCCTTTGGTACTCTGCCCTGGTTAAGCGATGCCTGAAAGAGTATTTTGAACACTGGGGCTAGCTCATTGCTTAGTTCTTTGAGTAATCTAGCTGGAATACCATCAGGTCCAGACGCTTTATTTGGTTTGGTGTTGGCTAATAGTTTTTGAATTCCATTTTCTTGTACTAATATATCTTCTATGTTGTCTACTTGGTTCAAATTAAGAATTATGTCTTTGTCTCCTGGGGCTGAGAATGCTGATGCAAAGTATTTGTTTAGGATGTTTGCTTTAGTTTCATTATCATTATGTATTATGTTATGTTCATCTTTTAATGGCGCTATGCCTGTTGTTTCCATTTTCTTAGACTTAATGTATGACCATAGGTTTTTGTTGTTATCTTTAGATATTACATTGTTTATGTATTCACTCTGCAGCTGTCTGCTTACTTTTTGGGTTAGGTGTTTAATTTTTAGATACTTTTTGTAAACTCTTTCTTGCCTTGGTTTCTTTAAATTTTCTATATAGGTTTTCCTTCTGTTTACAAAGCTTCTTTAGTCTATTATTAAACCAGCATGACTTGAATAGAGGTATTGTAAAAAAAAAAAGTTGTTTTTTTTTAAGATAGTAAATCCTTTATACAACTTATAAAGCGAATTGTTTCTTAATAACATGAGTTTTAGATTTGTAATAATGGAACATTTGTTTGCCTCGCCCAATTCCTTCTAATGAAAAGCCTTTAGAGCTTGGAAAATCGCTAGAGCCGTTTTCGAGAATAGAGTCCACCCACAAAGATTTTGCCCACCCAGAGGTTCCGCTCCAAAAGTGAATAAAAGTGTTATAAACAAGAAAACATAATAAAAATACTTTTTTCTAGAAAAAAGATTATATGTGGTTTGCCTTCTTTGACAAACGCATCTATAGGCTTTTATTAAGAATTTTATATATATATATATATATATATATATATATATATATATATATATATATATATATATATATATATATATATATATATATATATATATATATATATATGTATGTATATATATGTATGCCTAGTTATATAGTCTACCTTGAGAGATTTAAACATTCGCTTAACCATTTTGATTAGGCCTAAATCTATCATTCAATAGTTATTAAGAGTTAATTAAATAATCGCTCTTGCAATTTTTTTTTTTATTTTACTTGTTTTTACTTTAAACAATAAACTCTAGATCTCTATTTCATAACTTTAATTAGGTGTGGCTCAACAGTGATGGCTGAGACGGATTTTGGGAGTCAGTTACACAGATCGGGTCTCAAACAAGGAAATCCTATGCCGAACTGGGAGTCGAACACTTAGTGAGGTTGTGACTGAGCGTCGCATGAGGTTTGCGGGACATGTTCTACACCAAAATGAATTACGCACACCAAGAGTTGCGATAACATGGAAGCCAAAACGAGGAAAGCACAAACAGGGACGTCTTCGTATTACTTGGCGACACACCTTCATGGAGGACCTCAGAACAGTGGACACCAGGTGGGAGGAGGCTTCAGACATTGCCAGTGACAGATCTTTATGTAGACAGCTTGCCGCCCAATGCGCCGAACGGCGCGGGAGGACCTAAGTCTTAGTAAGTAAGATCATCTTTAGTAAAAGCGTATAATGTCACATAGACTTAGAAATATATAGGTCTGTGGAAGACATATTTGGTGTTTTTAGTGATTTCCGTCAAGGGAAGTCACTCTTTTAGTATTATGATGTGTTGCCAATGTCATCATTTTATTTTCATCAAACTCATAGAATTTTATTTTTAGGTATATACCAGTCCATAATTGTGACTAGATATTAGTCTCTATGTGTAGAGATATCTAAATGTATATTTAAAACCATTATATCGAGACATTCTCTTTTATCTAGACTCCAGAACTATTCTCTTCCACTGTACCATTCATAAGTCCTAAGCTAAGCGTAAGACTTAGACTTAGTTTTAGTACTAGTTAGTGACTAAGTTAGTCTGAGTTTACTGGGTAAAGTAACTCTAACTAGTCTAAAAGTAAAGAGTTTAAACTATTTAAAGAGACTAATAATAGTAATAAAGTAAAAGTTTAAAATTAAAGTATGATTAATAATAAATTAAATTTTCTGCCGTAACAAGTCACACAGAAACTCAGAAATGCATATTGATGAAGAATACAAATATTTAATGTCTTTTTATTTGTGATCTCATGTAAACTATTATTAAATTTTTAATTCACTTCAGCTTTCTTTTTCTGCATTCTCATTATCATTCTGATGAGCTCAGATTACTAGTGTCATATCTAAGATGAACTGCTCAGCAGTTATCAGATCAGTTAGCTCTCCAAGCAGGATTTCTTTAACAGGGGTATTTTGAGGCCAGAATCAGGATCGGCCCTCTCATTAAAGTACCATTGTGCAGCTTTGGGGGACATGGTCAGCATTTACTGGTGACACTCCACAAAGACATATTTCACTGGTCCCAATTTTGAGCTCACATACTTGTAATCTTGTTGTCTCATTCTGTTTTGCCAGTTTGGATACAGTACCATTTATTGTACATGGATCACAACGGGATAGCTGTTGATATGCATCTTTTTTCTCTTCAGCTTTTAATCATAGCTTTTAAACAAACTTTGTTCATTTGATATGTGACTTCAATATCATCACAGCTGAGCTATATTCCTGCAGCTTGTTAAGTTCCTAGTATTTTACTTTTCTAAAAGAACATCTATAATTTATAAAGCAGATTTTCAAATATTCATTTCTAATTTTATGTGCCATTAGCTTATTCAAATAGTGATTTGTAAATTTCTTAGTGGGAGGTACGGTGACTGAGGGGTAAACCCTTGGCTTTCAAACTGGAAAGTCTTGGGCTTTAATCCTGGTGAAGATTGGGATTTTTAATTTCTGGATTGTTAGGATGCCTCTGAGTCCATCCAACTCTAATGGGTACCTGACAAGTAAAGTCAGTTGGTCGTTACGCTGGCCACATGACACCCTTGTTAACTGTCAGAAACAGATTACTTTTACATCATCTGCCCTATAAACTGCATGGTCTGAAAGGGGAACTTTTTTTTTTTTAATTGTCTTAGTGGGAACTACACCATATTATAGATGCAGTGTTGTATCATTAATGTTAATCACTTTTTACTTTTTCTTTGTACAGGGCTCATCTGTAACAAATTTTATAAACACCCAAAAGCAGCCACCATAGTATTTAAAGAGACCCCTGGAAAGCAAATCTTATTGATAAAACTTTTAGTTTTGTCCTGTGTTTTCTTACTGCTGCAGAATGTAAGTCCTTTTTTTTTCCCAACATGAGGAATTGTTTTTGTTTATTTATGAAGGGATAGTGTCCAAAAGTAAATTGTTAAATCAAGGTTGGATATTTTATATCTCAATTTTAGGGTGTCCAAGAGTCTGTCCTGAGTCTTAGTGGACACCTTAGATTTGTTGGGGAAAGGTGATTAGTGTTTGTTTTGACCTTTTTCCTGGTTATTAATTGCCATAGAAACAAATGAACTTTATATCATTTGCTTTATTTTAAAGACAAATTGCTCCCATATTCTCTTTCAAAATACCATATTAATAGAAATGTATTTAGTATTATATATTCAGTTTTACCCACCCGTTGTTGTTAAGCTTTTGAATTGAATGCCTTATCTTTTCAATCCTGTTGGGCTTTCAAGCTACATTAGAGACCACCCTAAAATCAGTAAGATAAAGCTGGATAAGTGACTGTGGTTTGACTTTTTACTCACCACATGTATGTAATATATAATATATATATGTAGCTCTTTCTTTGTGATTGAAGATGAGCACAATCTCATTTCCCATGAACTCATTGATGGCTATGGAGTCCTATCTTCAAATCGAAAAGCCGGCTGCACACTAAGTTTGGGACGGTTGGGTCTGTTGCAGAGTATCACACTTTGATCCTCAGCTTTTTTTATGATCAGCATTCTTTGCTGATGCTTATCTCACGATATAACAGTCTTTTAAAGTACCGACCACAGAAACAGGTTGCCAGTTCATCATCTGCCCAGTAGACTGGTCTTGAGAAGAAACTTTTAAGACATGATTATTAAAATTTTGATAAAGTTTGTATTTTTATAGGGAGAATGGTCATTCATAAAAAAGCTAAAAAGATTCTAGAAATAAAAAATCTCCCTTTATGTTAGGATTTTGTATCACAAAAGAGATATAAGACACCTATGGAAAAGACAAACAGACACAAAAACTCTTTTGTTCCCCAGGCAATCAGATCATTAAATAGAAACAATCTGATATAAACTTTGTCACATGTAAATTATGAGTGAGTCTGGTGTGAATGTATATTTTGGTTTTCTATAGTTATAATGTTTTGTTTGGTGTAATGCACAAATTGTAAGACAAATTTCCTTAATGATAATAAAGATTATTATTATTATTATTATTAATCTTGGGTTCTTGCAATCATTATTTAAAGAATGTTTTCTTTATAATGTTTTTTTAAAAGATGTAATAGTTTCCTTTGTTTATTTTTTTGTATCAGATTACATTTAACTACTTTGAATCCATGGCATCCACATCTGAAAGAGAAAAGCCTCACATTACATTTGGCATCATCGCTGATGTACAGTATGCAGATTGTGATGATGGCACAGATTTCTCTAAAACCAGAGAACGTTTTTACCGAAATGCTTTGAACTTGCTCAAAAATGCCATCAACGATTGGAAACGTTCGGATGACCCTGTTGCATTTGTTCTCCAACTGGGAGATCTCATTGATGGGAAGAACAATATTGGTGGTGAAACCAGCAGTAAAAAAGCCTTGTCCACCGCTCTGAACCCATTTAACTCTTTGCATATACCCGTGTATCATGTTATAGGCAACCACGAGCTATACAATCTCAACCGTTCTTTTTATTTGACTTCAGCCCTTAACAGTTCTCTCTCCCTCAGCATTGAAACCAGCAAGAGTAATTTGTACTACACATTTCTTCCACACCCTAAGCTTAGAATAGTAGCTCTAGACACCTATGAAGTGAGTTTGCTTGGGTACCGGGACAATCCAGAGGATGAGAACTACAAGACTGCTCAGTTGTGGTTCCAGCAAAACAATAAGAATGAAGACATAAATGATGTGAGTGGGCTTGATGGGCTGAGCAAACGATGGGCAGCTTACAATGGAGGAGTGAGTGAGAGGCAATTACTGTGGCTGTCTCAGGTCTTACAGAAGGCTCAATCTAAAGAGGAGAATGTGATCATTATAAGTAAGTGTGGTTTTTTGGTTCACATAGTTAACTCTGGCCAGAGTTTTAAAGCCTACTGCATTCTTCTTCTACTATAAATTTATGCGTAAAAAAAAGCTTAATTTGCCTTTTTTAAATTTTGTTTTTTATTAAATTTATGAATGAATTGATTAGCTTAATTTGTTACATTTGTTGTCCCCAGCAGTACACCACATTACATACAAAATTTTTTCTATGGTAGTTGAGGATTAAAAGAAAAGGGTGAAAATTTTTAACCAGGTAGATTCTTAGTGGTCGAGGATTTTGAATCCTTATGATGACTGGGATTTTAAACTTCAGGGTTTCTAGGACATCCCTGAGTCCACTCAAATGTAATGGGTGCTTTAAGTATGTTTGGGAAGTAAAGGCAGTTGGTCTTTGTGCTGGCCACAAGGCACCCTAGTTAACTGTTGGTCTTATAAACAGATGAGCTGGTCGTTATCGATGGTCCCGGGTTCAAACCCTGCCCGCTCCCATCCCCCGTCGTCCTGCGGGAGGTTTGGACTAGGAAGTAATTATCTTCAACTCTGAAGGAACATCCAAAACATGTAAAACATTTTACAAACATTTTTACTTAATAAATCTGTGCGCTTAGAAATATTTTAAAATTGTTTTTGTTTAGCATTTAGCTTTCTCAATGCTCTATGATCCTATCAGTCGTCTGGACCAGTTGTGAAAGGGGGAGGGAAGAAGGGGGTAACTTTGTGAATATTTAAATGATGTTGTTTTTTTTTAAAACATTTTTTAAAATTGTTTACTCGGGGCTCAAAAGTCCACAAGTTGACTGATTCAACTTATACCACCACATCTGTCAAGTACAATTTCTTTTCCTTATTCAAGATACCAAACAAAATAATTAATTATCAGTAATTACCAACTAATTCGTTAAATTTTTTTATTGATTCTTGTGTTGTCAGATAAAAGAAATAATTGTGCAAAATTTTAGTCAATTATGAGATTGGATGTGAGAGAAAAATGTGTACACATTTTTTACCAGGCAGATAGATATAGTGAGTTGATATAATCTTTGTAAAAAAAAAAAAAACACATTCTTGTTTTGTTAAATTGTAAGAAAAAATTGTAAATTCAAAACCAACTTTTTTTTTTTTTTAAAGAATCTTATGAAATATCTGTAATCATCCACTTTATATAAAAATCATTAAGCGAGCTAGAATAGACTAATACTAATACCTACAATCTATCCAGAATTTTATAACTTTTTTTTAACTTAAAAAGGTCCTAGTTTTCAAGTTTGAAGATTAAGGAATATTGAGGACTTTTTATAAAACTGTGAAAACTACTTTGTTATCTAATTATGTTAACCTCTGAGTTGTTGATTGCTACTGTGGGATTCAAAGCATCATTCCATCTTATGCCCTTGGACAGAAAATAACACTTTGGTCTCCAAGGCAGATGTCATGGTCTTATTTTAAAATACTTTTCTTCCGTTCTGGAAACTTTTTACATGGTGTAAGAGTTTGTGTTTACAAACTCACTTCCTGGGAATACCTGACATGTTCAGTAGTAAACTTCATCATGATCTAAAGCATAAGTAAACTAGGCCTAATTATTATAACTAAAATATGCGTTCATAAGTTTCTTATGCTTTGAATGATCTTTACAAAGATTTCCATCTCTCTTGACTAGCTCATATTGCTATCCAGTGTGAAGACAGGGATTATGCCATTTGTCTGGCTTGGAACTATGATGAAATCATGAACATTATTCGGCAATATCCCTGTGTCATAGGAGTCTTTGCAGGCCATGAACATGCGGGTTGGGATTTCCTCGATGAGCATGGTATTCAGCACATCACATTTCAAGGTGTGATAGAGACACGCCCAGGAGGAAATGCCTACGCTACTGCCAGACTATGGGATGAAAGATTAACTGTGACTGGAGTGGGGCGAGTCCCAAGTTTTAACATACGCCTTCGTTTTCCTATTTAACATTCTATTCTTTATGTTTTGATTTGATTTTTGACTTATTGTATCAGGTCATCCAGAGCAGTTTTTAACTTTTTTTGTTTAAATAAAATGAAACAGGCAACTAAGAAATGTAGCAGTGAGTTAATTGTTTTTTATTTATTTTCTCTGTTATGTTTGTTACTAAGGATTATTACCATATAAGTGTTCTAGTTTTCTATTTTTCCTTTTTATTATGAGTTGTACATTGAATCAATATATTTAAATTCAGGTCTTGCTATAAGACCTACCTGTTAAAAACTTATTTCTGTTGGGTGCAGTTTCACTCTCATGTTGGTATCTGTTATGTTCTCATAGCACCTTCAACATTATGTTTGTTAACAGCGCTATTTAAATTAAATTATTATTATAAATCTTTATAATATTTTTGGTTGTAGTTCTTAGGGCTCGGTGGTATAAACTGCTGGACTATCAATCTGAGAAGCTCAAATGAAGAGTCTGATGAAAACTCTTTTATTTAGACTAAACTTGAGCTTAGCTGTGTTAGTGGAGTAGAACAGAAACATTTTCTCTGATACATTTAATCAACCGAAAAGAAGATTAAAAGAGCAAACCAATCATACAGAATTGCTATACAAATATGAATGGGAATAGAGATTTTAAAAATGTGAGCTATCCAAATGAATAATAAAATTTATCAATTAAATAAAAGAAAAAAAAATTAGTTTATAACCTTCTTGAAAACATTCAGATAAACATGTTGACAAGTTCTGATTTATATTTTTTCTTTTTTAATTTTGATTTTTTTTTCTATACAAGAAATTTTGAGGAATGGAGAAACTTCATTCTAGCAGCCTTCTGTTTATTTATGTTTTCTTTCAAAGACACTATAAGATAAGATAATAAGATTAGATAATTTTATTGGTCAAATCAATTGGAAATTCATTTTGAATACAATTAATTAATTATGATTAGTTCAGACAAAACAGTTAAAATATTTTTTATAGCAACATTTGTGTACTGACTGAATGTTTCCCATGATCGACATCTGTTACAATTTGTTTGCATGATCATTATCACAAAAAAAAATTCTTTCATAACACAATAAGAAAATTAAGCTAGAATCCATTTTTTTTTAAAAGATTAAAACATTTCAACCTTGTGTTTGTCATTAATTTGTATTCAACTAACTCTCTTTTTTCTTCGTACTTATCATGCTGATGTTGTCCTGATTTGTGTTTTACTTATGAAGTTGTTTTGTTATTCCTTGCAAATTTTAATCTGTTTGTTATTCATTTTATTTATTTCTAAGGGGTACCTAGAAGTTTTTTTTCATTTACATTTCTTAATCATGTTTTACCAAATTCATTGAAAAATTCCTTGTTGTGGTGAATTGATTAATAAATCCATGACATTTACTGTTTACTGCCAACTAAAAACACTTTTAGCAAATTTAAATGTCTGCAGTAACAAGCAATAAAGGCAGTAACAATGTTGAAAAGACCGAAAAGATCAAAGCAAAGCAACTATTGTTCTTCTCATCATTTATCTCCCTTTTGTTTTTATGTAATGTTTTCTTCTTTTAACCAACATAGAATTTGGCTTCCATTGGTTCAATATTGTCCCATCTTTTGATTGCTGAGTAAGAAAAGTTTCCATTAGTTCACTAACTCTATCTTGACTGTCTCTTAATGCATACAAATTAGTAATAGAGGTATATATTGCATACCTTGCAGATGATAAAAAGAGAGTGTCATATGGCCAGCATATTGACCCAATGCCTTTTCTTCTCCAACATATGTCAGGTACCCATTAGAGGCTCTGGTTCACTCAGGGGCATCCCAAAGATCAAAATCTGTGTCATCAGCTCAATTTTTACTCAAACCACTCAGTTTGTAAGCCAAAGGCTACATCTTTCAGCCCCATTCCATCAACACATAATGTTCTAGTCAATGTGACCAAATGCAGTCTCATTCTTCACATGTTCAAATTGTTGAATTATAATGTAAAGATTGCTTTAACTGTGATTAGCTCAACATTTCTTATCATTCATAAATACTGTGACCTTTAGAAGTCAAATTCACTACTGGTAGAGATTTTCTTCGACTACAGTACCATCTATTAGTTCAGCAAAGCTAAACATACAAAGTAATTATATAACATCAGGCTGGGCTAAAACAAAGTATGTAATGCTTTGTTAAGGAGGAACTGTGGCTGAGTGGTAAGGCATTTGGTTTCCAAATCCTGATGAAGACTTTGATTTTTAATTGCAGGATCTTAATGGCAACTCTGAGTCCACCTAGCTCTTATGGGTACCTGACATTAGTTAGGAAAAAGTAAAAGCAGTTGTTCATTGTTTTGTTAAATTCGGATGTGTGGGTGAGTGACATGCACTGCTTGGACACCTTTCAATGAGGCTGAAGTTTGAATTGAAACTGCTGAGTTCTTAAAAGCAGCATGGCAAACTTATCCTACATAACTCCTTCCCATGTCTGCAAAATACAGACTAGAGCGCACTGAGCATGCAATAGCATTACCAGGCAAAAGCAATTTAAAAAAAGGTTTCCCCCTCAAGACCAAGTGGTCCCAATGATAAACTATTTAAGTTCACTTGTTTCTATGTCCAAAGTGGCCAGCACAACATTCAATAACCTAACCCAAACACACGTTTTTGTATATTAATTAGACCTTGGGGAACTCAGCCTTCACTAGGATTTGAACCATTACTTTAGAAGCTAATTACTTTTACACTATGCTGTCATGTCCCATAAAACAAAATATTCAAGGAACATTGATGACACACCCATAATTTTGGAAGTTGAGCATGTTGTGTTGAGTTGTAAACTAACAAATCAAAGGTTTGTTACGCAGAAAATTAAAGAAAAACCTGATCCCTTTTGCTTTTTACTGTTATAATTTCTCTCTCTAAATGTTTCATCTCTTTGTGGGAAGATATTTATGTTTTTATCAATGACACAAAATGTATTTAACAAGAAAACTAAAACGTAATTATATTGACATTAAGTTTTTTTTTTCTTACTTTTGTACCTGAACTTGACATTTTATTTTGTATCAATCTGAAAGCACAAAATAACAAGCTGTACATTTAGAAATAATAAAATTGTTGTGTTTTGGATCACTGACCTATAAATCAGTTGGTTGTACATAGTTTGTTAACCTTTCATTTGCCAGGGCTTTCATAAGATTGTGTGATGGATGTTTATCTTCATTTTTGTTTGCCAGCTTGTTGCATGCAACATTAAAAGTTTTGTTGTTGTTGTTTCTTTCGTATTTAGACCTATATGTATTTTAAATCAAGCTAAGAGAGAATGACCAAGATTTGTCTGTACATGTTGCCAATGAAAGACTCAGTGGTCCTTCGATGACTTTTTTTCACAATGTTAGTTTAAAGTTAAACATAATAAATTTATCTTTGTAGTTCTACTTCATTGGCACATTTTGAGTTTTTTTTTTGTATTTCAAATCTGAAACAATAATTCAAGTTTCACTCAAGTCACTAAGCATTAAACTCAGTCTTGTTCTCTCAAAATGAAATGTTAGAAAAAAAGAATTAAAAATATAAAAAGTTCACAATTACAAACAAAATTACTTTAAATTAGAAAAAAACAACAACAAATGTACCAATTACTTCAAAGAAAACATTTTTCCCAGCATTCTTATTACACCTAACATTTTACTGTATGTAAAATAAATCTAAACTTCAAGTATATAGCTTGATATTGACAGAAAAAAATATACTTGTAGTGTGAATACAATTGTTTTGTAAGTAGTTTTCATTCAATACATTTGTTATTTATTTTAAATGACATGGCCTTCAGAGGGAGCCAGAATATGGTTGAATAGTAAAAGTTGTTGATTTTTGCAAATTTGTTGTAGAGTAGTGTTTCTCAAACTGTGTTCCGCGGAATCCTAGTGTTCCATGAGCAACTGGAATAATGAACTAGTTAGTCACCATGAGAATTAATCTCTCTAAGAAGTAAGCAAAGAGTTCCACTAAATACTCAGAATGTGGGAAGTGTTCCATTAGAGAAATACTTTGGGAAACACTGATATGTGCATACATATACTATTGAATTGTGTAATATAAATAAATGCAAGTCATTTGCCAAACAATGCTATAGTAAAATACATTTGTCTTATTAAACGTAAACAATAAAAGAATTTTGTTTTATTATTTTTTAACTTTTTTTTTTTATTACACACTGCATTTTAGTAAATAGCCTACATTGAGGTCTTACTTCACAACTGTCTTGCTTCACAACTGTCTTGCTTCACAACTGTCTTGCTTCACAACTGTATAATAAAACCTTTATATTTGTGCCCTCACTATCTCTCTATCCTGGCTTGACTGCTCGGCCTGTAAGGGCATGTACAGCTAGGAAACCTTACTGGAACTAGTTACTCAAACCTTTAACTTTATTCTTCAAAGTGTTTGCAGTTCATGAATTTATTTTAGGTTGAATACTCTTAATTAGATAATAACTCAATAAAAAAATTAGTCATTTTCAGGAGTTATAGACCTTGACACACTAATTCACTTAGATAAGCGTTTTCTTTCTAATTGAATGCATGACTCCTAAAGTATATAATTTGCATCTCTAACTATAGCCATAAAGTAATGGAGCACTGGGAGGTATGTCAGGTTAGGGTGGGAATTTTTTCTAAACACACACAACATTACAGGATCCTCCTTGTAGGCCACATGACATCCATAGTTAACTTCTTGTAACATATTGGTGTTTATGTACTTTTGGATACTGGCGCGTCATTGCAATTTCGCTTCTAGTTATGTAATAAAAGGAGTTCTTAATGTCTTCCCTATCAACAATAGTTTGTTATTTTGTGCAACACAAATATTCTTCATGGTGTCAGAGTAAAACTAAAAAGCTGCCCAGACATAGGTTTTTGTTAATCTAATAATGGCGTGTTTTTATTTCGAGTTAGCAATCTTGAATTGGAATGTTTTTAAGATCTCAATAGCCTTGAATTTAACTGAATATCAGGTGAGCTTTTGTTTCACTGCCACTAGACTAATTTCATAGCCAGGACCATTAACTGTTGCAGATAGTAAACATAGAGCCGGACGGCTGGGAATGTGGATAGGTCAACAAAGACGTGATGTTTACAAAACTCTAAATATTATTGATAGTGAAAAGGGAAATCCGCAATTGCTATTAAAGAAAATAGAAGACTACATAAGCCCAAGACAGAATAAAAGAGTAGGCCTATGTCTTAGATCTAGATTTAGAGCACATCAGAGAAAGCAGGGTAGAAGGAGAAAGTGTGGATTACTTTGTTTTAGACCTAGCAAGGCTATACAAAATTGGACAACAATATGAAATGTCACAAAGACAAGTACAAATGTTTAGGGAACAAGAAACACAGAATGCCCTTAAGTTAACTCAGATAAATTATATAGTAAATGTGGTAAAAACCTCTAGTAGGGAAAACAAACAAAATCAACCGGATGTAATTGGGCCTATCTACAAAGGTCTAAGAATGGTCATGCCGCCAAGCTTACGTTCATACATGCTAACTTTGATACAAAAGTCGTGGAATGATGATAATTAACATTGTGTGAATGAGTAGAATGTACTATGTTGTAGAAAGAATATTTGCTTAATTAAAATGTGTATGTTACTCGTTTAAAGTTTTCAATCAACATTTATGCTTAACAACCTAAGGTAGTCTCCCTTTATTTAGCCTGTTATTTGTTCTTCCCTTTCTTTGTCTATTTGTTGTGCACAAAGTCTGGTTGTTATTGAGTAGTGGAACCTTGTTTTCGCATGAAGGATAGTTTGGTGTTTTATGAATCGCGCGTGTCAGAAGCCATCCTTTGGTTGTTGTACTTCTACGTGTATCAGTTATTCATATTTGTTCTTTAGCACTAGTTCAATCTCCGGCACTGTTATGTTGTAGGTGCAGGCCACTGCAGGGTCTTTTTGTCCATGTGCTTCGTTTTAATTGCAAATGAAGTTAGGCAATATGCTATATTTCCATCTAACCTACCAAACGCTGAACCTCGAGTTACATAGGTGTATGTATGTATTTGTGTGGGAGGGTGCAAAGAACAAGCAAAATGTAAAAAATGCTTTTTTTTTTTTTTTTAAAAGGTGTATCTAAGGGGAATAACTCCTCTTTTTTTACAATTATATCTCTCAATAATGTAGAATTTGTTGACTAATTTTTTATTTTTTTTTCTAATTGATTCTTTTTTTTTAGGTACAATAAATAATTTTATTAAAGTTTCAACATGATCCGAGAAAGGGTATTGGAGAAATAAAAAGAGAATGGACGAGCCTAGCTGTCATCTTAAAGAGATTCATCCATGGAAAAAGACACAGAGGAATGGAGAAAAAAACATTTAGAAAATAGCCTACCTATTTAAAAAACGCAAAGTGTATACGAATTGTAATTGATTTGATTAATTTGGACCCAAACTAATTGATACAACTTAACTACAATAAATAGACTGAAGCACGTACATCTTGTCACTGGATTAATATAGATCTAGTAAAGAGATAAGAGACTCGTGATGTGACATTGTCAAGTAGGCCTAATGTTAATCGATACTAAAACTGAAGTGCACTCTTGAAGACGACGACAATTAAGTGTTGATCATGGTGTGGCATTGGTCTGCGTCAGAAGCATGTTACGATCGAGTTTCTATGTCTATAGTCAATGAAGACCTACATTTACTGTGTCTCTGAGCAAATTTGGTATTCCGATTTCTTGGACTAATTCGTATAAAGTGTTTCTTCTTCCCTAGTTAGTAAAGTTTAACTCTAATTAACATGCTGGATACGCGTAGGACAAATATGAGTTCTCTTCTAGGCGAACGTCTGTAAGCCTAATTGATATGAAATATTGTAGGCTAAGGAAAATAGGAGGGCTTACATTTATTAATGTTAGGCATTCAGTGTGTGTGTGACGTCCTGAATTCGGTGCAGTTTTGACACATGTTAATTAGGAATGTCAGAATGTATCTGTGTTTGCGCGCCCAATCTGTGCAATGTTGAATAAATTAGGCATGTAGGCCTAATTGTAAACATTGACGGCATAGGCAATGTCCTAATGATTTTTTTCAAGCTTACTTTAGACTGAATGGGCTTTTGTCTAAGACATAGGCATATAATACGGATTTCAACTTTGCTAACACATGTGGTATTTTAATCCCTTTTGATCAACATATATAATAAGAGCTCTGCTATTGTTAGTCCTTTGACTTTAAAAAATAAATTTAAATAGTCTAACATAAAGCGATCATTCGGGGAAAAAAAAAGCAACAACTGTTTCAGTGACTAACAGCGTAGTGGAATTAGGACGGAGAGGTTGTGTCTTTTTTTTTATTTTTTTTTAAATCAATTTACAATGTACTCGATATTTGAAGCAAACATTAAAATAGACTCTAGACCCTAGATAGTACTCACATTTTTCATGAAATTTTGAGCACATGAAGGCGGACATTTCAATGGTTATTTTATGAATTTTAGATATTATAAAAGGCAATATTTATAATGGCAGGAACAGATAGTGTTAATATCCTGCCCGTTCGTTTGATCTATGGGTCTAGACACGTAGAAAATGCAGGACCGGTCTTAGGCCGATTTGAAAGGAGGGGCGTAGCTAGGAATTTTCATCATTTGGGGGCCCTGCATTTTTGCGTAATTTTTAATTTTTAATGTAAAAAACACTCATTTGATTTTCAAATTCTCCCCCCCCCACCCTAGCTACGCCACTGTTTGAAAGATTGCTCCAATACTAGGCCAAGCTGGCATGGGTCCCTCAAATTACATTTAGCATAAGCCTCTTACTTTCATTCATGGCTCATATCACGGGCTTTTAAATGTGAAGAAATTAAAGGGTTAACATAGTTAGCATGTATCATACGACTGAATGCATTTGATTTGTTTCCTATGCATTTGTATAATAAATGTTGATTAATTAATAATAATAATAGTTGCTATTGTCCAAAAAAAATATATAGATGCCGGCCCTGCTTTTACATATTCAGCTCCGCCCTTGGAATGGAGACTGGTCTGTAGTGACACCTTCGACACGGAGGTCACGTCTGGGGGGGGGGGGGAGATGGGAACCCTCTGTACAAAGCACTCAAGATAAATTAAACAAGATTACAAAGACAGTTTGTGAGGAAACACAAACTCAAAATCGGCCCCCGAAGTGGTCCACCCAGGCAGGCTTCAATATTTTCAGAAAGAACATCCAAATGAAATTATATCAAAGACAAATGAGAGATAAGAATGGAGAAAGAAGGTTGACAGATCTTGTGAAGTGTCCCAACGGTACAGCAGATCAAAGGATAGGTCAAGTGAATGCAAAGTTAGATGTGAACCTGGCCTAACTAGTTCCCCGTTCAGACCTTGTGGTCTGTTTTTGTGGCCTACGGTTAACGATTGTTCATGTAACCATCACAACGACCAACGGCCATTTACTTTTCCCCAACTAATATCAGGTACCCATTTGAGCTGGGTGGACTCGTGGGCGCCTAAGGATTCCGAAGTTGAAAATCCCAGTCTTCACCAGGATTCGAAACCGGGGCCCCCGGTTCGGAAGCCAAGCGCTTTACCGCTCAGCCACCGCGCCTCTCCTGGCCTAACTGAAGTCTTTGATTGATGTAATTGTTTTGAAAAGGCTCAATCTCTTAATCGAATGCTAAAAAAAAAAAATAAATATATAATCTACCGTAGTTATTAAAAAATTATTAAAAATGAACTTTACAAGATTACTATTCGTTTTAATTTAGGTCTACCTTATAATGCATACTAATTAGCTTTTTCTCTTTAAAAAACTGCTTGCATAACTGATTGCATCAGAACTTTGAATGGTCTAAAATATTGTAATGTCGGATTTTCAATATTTTTTCTAGTTTACGAGATCTAAACGGGACAGACGGACAAAGATTTCGCACAAAACTAATAGCGTCTTTTCCCCTTTCAGGGGCCGCTAATAAAACGAATGGAATCGACTCTAAATCTATATGGTACTTGGAATCGTACAGTATAGACGCTTTACGTCACGTGACGATCATGTGATTAAAATGTTTAGATATGCTTAATTTTATTTGATTGGAAATTTTAGTAGAGATGCTGAACTTAATTGTCTTTTACCATAGATTAGCGTTGATTAGATATCAACTAGACCAACTCTATAGATATATATAGCCCCGATAGTATTTAAAATCGATGAACCAGTGACCATCTAATATCTATATAGTATCATATAGACTTTATAGTCCAATATAGGCTAATAACTAATAGTAATACATAGTAATACTACTAAGTGTAACTAAGTCTAATACTAATTAGTCTTTTTTATTAGACAAATATTCTAATAGTATATATTATGCTGTCCTATATATTAGTAGATATATATCACCTTTGCGAATAAGGTTAGCTATTATATCTTATCTTCTTATATAATACAGACGTTACTTCAAAAAGAAGATGATTACGTCCTACGCGTCATGCATTTAGTCATGCATATTAACCAATGACTAAAATTCTGCCAAGTCACTGGTTTTCCTGGCTAGCGCAGGCAACCCATTACATGCTCTAATAGCACTAGGGAAGAAGGAGTATTTGTACAAATTTGTCCTAGCATATGGGATGAGGAATGTGCCTTTATTTTTGTGTCTTTCAGAGTATTTTATTAAATTTTGTATTTGAAGATTATGGTTCAGTGTTTTATGTATAATTGCTACTTTACTTTTGAGTCTTCTGTCCTGAAGGCTTTCTAAATTTAGTGATTTTACTATAGGTGTTACTCTAGTCAAATGTGAATATTCTATTGTTATGAATCTCACTGCTCTATTTTGTGTCTGTTCCAGTTTCTTAATGTTTTCTTGAGTTGAGGGGTCCCAAACGGAGGATGCATATTCTATTATTGACCTAACCAAGGTTAAATAACATTTTAGTTTTATGTTCTTATTTGATTTATAGAAATTTCTTTTAATAAATCCTAATGCTTTGTTTGATTTTTTTTATAGTTTCATCAATATGTGGATTCCATGACAGTTTTTCATTTATTATAACACCTAGGTATTTTGCGTTTTTAGTCTGTGTTACTGGTTTGCCATGAATAAGATAAGTGGAATTAATTTGTTTTAGTTTTTTTGTTACTCTTAACAACTGACATTTTTCTGGGTGGAAAGACATGCTCCAATTTGATTCCCATTTCTGTAATTCATCTAATTCTCTTTGTAAAATATCTGTGTCTTGTGTTGTTTTTATTATGCAATCGTTTGCAAATAATCTGACTTTTGTTTCTGAAGTAATGCAATTTGGTAAATCATTTATGTAAATTAAAAATAGTAGTGGACCTAAGACTGTTCCTTGAGGTACTCCTGAGTTTACTGTTATCAGTGTTGATTTAGAGCCATTTATTATTACAGTTTGTTCTCTCCCTATCAGAAAATCTTTAATCCACTGATGCAGTGGACCATTAATGCCAAAATATTTTAATTTTTTAAGCAAACTATGGTGGTGAACTTTGTCA
>JAZGLO010003806.1:0-23864 GCA_036873155.1 Biomphalaria sudanica | reverse complement strand
TCCTTGAGGTACATCTGAGTTTACTGTTGTGTTGATTTAGAGGCTATTATTACAATTTGTTCTCTCCCTATCAGAAAATCCTGAATCCATTGATGTAATGAACCATCAATGCCAAAATATTTTAATTTTTTAAGCAAGCTGTGGTTTTGAACTTTGTCAAATGCCTTAGAATAATCTAAGATGACATCTATTTGCTCATTTTTATCTAAATCTTTTGAAAAATCATCAGTTAGTCCTATTAGTTGTATTTCACATGATCTCTTTTTCCTAAAGATAAGTTTGATAACTGAGATTCACAACAAGTTTGATATTCAATGCCAGCAGCTTTGCACAAACTTTCTTGTGTAGAGGTAAGAGTTTAGGGTTGGAACATTGGGTTTTTTAATTTGATAAGAAAAACAAACAACTTTTTCTCAGTCAAAGCACAGACTTCATCAGTCGTTACACTTGCTATCTTGTTCCAAACCAACTCAACACTTTCAACAAAGTTCTTCATAGCATTGAATAATTACTGAATGAATTAATGTCTTTGAATGCTTCAACTTATTAGAATAATCTTTGTTAACTTATAACTTTTTGAATGACATGAATAGGCCATGTTTCTTTAGTCTCTTCCTCATAAGAATCAAAAGATGTTTAAAATTATTTATCATTAATATATATGCATTTTTATACACTTTTATATAACAGTGACATTTGTTGTCATTAAATCTTTCATAATTTAGTTCCATTTCATTTTAAGATTCTAATTTAAGTGATACATTCATAGATAGTAAATTTATCTTCACAAACAGCTGCATCATTTCATTTATGTTTATGCATCACATATTCTACCACTTTTTTATCTAACAAAGAACTGGCATTATTGATAAAGTTATTAAGAATTTCTATCTTACCGATAAGTTTCCTTATTTCAACTATGTTCAGTATGAATTGTACAAACACAGTTTCAATAGATAGAGGGCTTCATGTGCTTTAAAGAAGGGTAATAGTTAAAAACATCTTAAATAGAATTATTCATTATTCATGCTAGACCTTAAAGGTCTGGGTTTAGTTAAGCTCTTTGATTATGTAAGGTCTCATAGGTCTGGGTTTAGGTAAACTCTTTAAGAAAGTCTCAATCATCTCAACTGTTAGTTTTCTGGCACATTCATGGTAATTCTAACAAGTATCAGACTTTGATTTATAGAAACTCATTCTTTTTAAGCTTACACTAAAACGAGATTATGAATTAAATAATGTTATAATGATTAAGTGTAGCTTGAATGGGCTCAAAGTTCAATGTAAACTTCCTTAAGAGTGTTTTTTTTTAATTCATTAAGGTCCCTGTAATGAATACAACTTACAAAACATGTAGCAAGTCAATAACAAGGTTCAATTTAAAAAAAAATATTTTATTCAAACTTAAATAAGTATAACAATATGGCATTTATAGAAAGTAGAATATGTAATGGAATCTGTAAAAATAGAACTTGTATAAAACCAAGCAGGACGTTATGGCAAGATAATTGTTATGGCGCTGGACATTTTGGTACAAATTTTTTTAATAAGTTCTTAAAAAGAATGATACATATCTCTGTTTTGTGTGTGTTTGTGTTCAAACAGATTTTATATATACAGAACAAGTTTATTTTTGTTCTTTAGATTTGAGTTTGTTATGTAGTTATTGTTATAACATTAACATTATACTGTGCAGCCCTATTTTGAAGAGGGCCCAAAATAGTGCTGTACAGTCACATGAAAAAGTGTTCAAGATGAACCATAGTCGCTCTATGACTGTAGGAGGCCTGATTAACATTATAATGTCTGTGTGGTGAGGCACGTCTTTTTTTTAAAACTCGGGACCATTGAGATATCATGTTCTGAGCTCATACCAGATGTTTGCAATATGTGTTCATGAAATAGCCAGAATTATTAAAACTTTTGTTTGGGGGGGGGGGGGAGGAGAATGTATACTCTATATACTATAGCATAGTGAAGTGAAAAACTAATGTTTTTTTATAAAGATTTTTATTTTATGAATAATTGTCAAAACCTCCAGAGCCAAAGCGACCATTGTGCCAAAACGTCACATACCCTGTATAAAATATATCAGTGATGACAAAATGGTGATTTGTAGTGTGTTTGTGACCATTACAAACTTGGCTGAGTTGTAATGAAAGAGAAGTTGTAGACTTCAGGCAGACCCACATGAGAAATGTGAGCAAATTTTCCTTTCCAAGTAAACACTGGCAAACCAGACTGAGTTGTTGGCCCACTAATGATGTCTGCTTGAAATTTCTGAGCCATATTGAAATCAGAGACCTAGAACAAGAAAAAAAGTTAAGTTTAAATTACTTGAAACACTGATGAATCGGGGGGGGGGGGGGATTTTAGTAGAGAAATCCACAATTGTATACAAATTCCTTACTTGTGTTAATAATATATACTATTTGTATTTGAACCATTTTTTAAATTTATTTTGTCACCTCCCCCTCCAGTATGATTCAGGGGATTACATCTACGGCTTCCCCACCCAAACTCTTTGAGGCGGCCCAATGCAGAAATTATAGTTTGTGAACAACATTAGTTCAATATCTATATAATATAAGCTACTTATTGATACATTTTAACCCATGGTATATTATGTCACATCACACTCTAATCTCAAATTAAATCATTAGTAAATATAAATTTAAGAAATTATAGTTTGTGAAAAAAATTAGTTCAATATCTATATAATATAAGCTACTTATTGATACATTTTAACCCATGGTATATTATGTCACATCACACTCTAATCTCAAATTAAATCATTAGTAAATATAAATTTAAGAAATTATAGTTTGTGAACAACATTAGTTCAATATCTATATAATATAAGCTACTTATTGATACATTTTAACCCATGGTATATTATGTCACATCACACTCTAATCTCAAATTAAATCATTAGTAAATATAAATTTAAGAAATCATAGTTTGTGAACAACATTAGTTCAATATCTATATAATATAAGCTACTTATTGATACATTTTAACCCATGGTATATTATGTCACATCACACTCTAATCTCAAATTAACTCATTAGTAAATATAAATTTAAGAAATTATAGTTTGTGAACAACATTAGTTCAATATCTATATAATATAAGCTACTTATTGATACATTTTAACCCATGGTATATTATGTCACATCACACTCTAATCTCAAATTAAATCATTAGTAAATATAAATTTAAGAAATCATAGTTTGTGAACAACATTAGTTCAATATCTATATAATATAAGCTACTTATTGATACATTTTAACCCATGGTATATTATGTCACATCACACTCTAATCTCAAATTAAATCATTAGTAAATATAAATTTAAGAAATTATAGTTTGTGAAAAAAATTAGTTCAATATCTATATAATATAAGCTACTTATTGATACATTTTAACCCATGGTATATTATGTCACATCACACTCTAATCTCAAATTAAATCATTAGTAAATATAAATTTAAGAAATCATAGTTTGTGAACAACATTAGTTCAATATCTATATAATATAAGCTACTTATTGATACATTTTAACCCATGGTATATTATGTCACATCACACTCTATCTCAAATTAAATCATTAGTAAATATAAATTTAAGAAATCATAGTTTGTGAACAACATTAGTTCAATATCTATATAATATAAGCTACTTATTGATACATTTTAACCCATGGTATATTATGTCACATCACACTCTATCTCAAATTAAATCATTAGTAAATATAAATTTAAGAAATCATAGTTTGTGAACAACATTAGTTCAATATCTATATAATATAAGCTACTTATTGATACATTTTAACCCATGGTATATTATGTCACATCACACTCTAATCTCAAATTAAATCATTAGTAAATATAAATTTAAGAAATTATAGTTTGTGAAAAAAATTAGTTCAATATCTATATAATATAAGCTACTTATTGATACATTTTAACCCATGGTATATTATGTCACATCACACTCTAATCTCAAATTAAATCATTAGTAAATATAAATTTAAGAAATCATAGTTTGTGAACAACATAAGTTCAATATCTATATAATATAAGCTACTTATTGATACATTTTAACCCATGGTATATTATGTCACATCACACTCTATCTCAAATTAAATCATTAGTAAATATAAATTTAAGAAATCATAGTTTGTGAACAACATTAGTTCAATATCTATATAATATAAGCTACTTATTGATACATTTTAACCCATGGTATATTATGTCACATCACACTCTAATCTCAAATTAAATCATTAGTAAATATAAATTTAAGAAATCATAGTTTGTGAACAACATTAGTTCAATATCTATATAATATAAGCTACTTATTGATACATTTTAACCCATGGTATATTATGTCACATCACACTCTATCTCAAATTAAATCATTAGTAAATATAAATTTAAGAAATCATAGTTTGTGAACAACATTAGTTCAATATCTATATAATATAAGCTACTTATTGATACATTTTAACCCATAGTATATTATGTCACATCACACTCTAATCTCAAATTAACTCATTAGTAAATATAAATTTAAGAAATTATAGTTTGTGAAAAAAATTAGTTCAATATCTATATAATATAAGCTACTTATTGATACATTTTAACCCATGGTATATTATGTCACATCACACTCTAATCTCAAATTAAATCATTAGTAAATATAAATTTAAGAAATCATAGTTTGTGAACAACATTAGTTCAATATCTATATAATATAAGCTACTTATTGATACATTTTAACCCATGGTATATTATGTCACATCACACTCTATCTCAAATTAAATCATTAGTAAATATAAATTTAAGAAATCATAGTTTGTGAACAACATTAGTTCAATATCTATATAATATAAGCTACTTATTGATACATTTTAACCCATGGTATATTATGTCACATCACACTCTATCTCAAATTAAATCATTAGTAAATATAAATTTAAGAAATCATAGTTTGTGAACAACATTAGTTCAATATCTATATAATATAAGCTACTTATTGATACATTTTAACCCATGGTATATTATGTCACATCACACTCTAATCTCAAATTAAATCATTAGTAAATATAAATTTAAGAAATTATAGTTTGTGAAAAAAATTAGTTCAATATCTATATAATATAAGCTACTTATTGATACATTTTAACCCATGGTATATTATGTCACATCACACTCTAATCTCAAATTAAATCATTAGTAAATATAAATTTAAGAAATCATAGTTTGTGAACAACATAAGTTCAATATCTATATAATATAAGCTACTTATTGATACATTTTAACCCATGGTATATTATGTCACATCACACTCTATCTCAAATTAAATCATTAGTAAATATAAATTTAAGAAATCATAGTTTGTGAACAACATTAGTTCAATATCTATATAATATAAGCTACTTATTGATACATTTTAACCCATGGTATATTATGTCACATCACACTCTAATCTCAAATTAAATCATTAGTAAATATAAATTTAAGAAATCATAGTTTGTGAACAACATAAGTTCAATATCTATATAATATAAGCTACTTATTGATACATTTTAACCCATGGTATATTATGTCACATCACACTCTATCTCAAATTAAATCATTAGTAAATATAAATTTAAGAAATCATAGTTTGTGAACAACATTAGTTCAATATCTATATAATATAAGCTACTTATTGATACATTTTAACCCATGGTATATTATGTCACATCACACTCTATCTCAAATTAAATCATTAGTAAATATAAATTTAAGAAATCATAGTTTGTGAACAACATTAGTTCAATATCTATATAATATAAGCTACTTATTGATACATTTTAACCCATGGTATATTATGTCACATCACACTCTAATCTCAAATTAAATCATTAGTAAATATAAATTTAAGAAATCATAGTTTGTGAACAACATTAGTTCAATATCTATATAATATAAGCTACTTATTGATACATTTTAACCCATGGTATATTATGTCACATCACACTCTATCTCAAATTAAATCATTAGTAAATATAAATTTAAGAAATCATAGTTTGTGAACAACATTAGTTCAATATCTATATAATATAAGCTACTTATTGATACATTTTAACCCATAGTATATTATGTCACATCACACTCTAATCTCAAATTAACTCATTAGTAAATATAAATTTAAGAAATTATAGTTTGTGAAAAAAATTAGTTCAATATCTATATAATATAAGCTACTTATTGATACATTTTAACCCATGGTATATTATGTCACATCACACTCTAATCTCAAATTAAATCATTAGTAAATATAAATTTAAGAAATCATAGTTTGTGAACAACATTAGTTCAATATCTATATAATATAAGCTACTTATTGATACATTTTAACCCATGGTATATTATGTCACATCACACTCTATCTCAAATTAAATCATTAGTAAATATAAATTTAAGAAATCATAGTTTGTGAACAACATTAGTTCAATATCTATATAATATAAGCTACTTATTGATACATTTTAACCCATGGTATATTATGTCACATCACACTCTATCTCAAATTAAATCATTAGTAAATATAAATTTAAGAAATCATAGTTTGTGAACAACATTAGTTCAATATCTATATAATATAAGCTACTTATTGATACATTTTAACCCATGGTATATTATGTCACATCACACTCTAATCTCAAATTAAATCATTAGTAAATATAAATTTAAGAAATTATAGTTTGTGAAAAAAATTAGTTCAATATCTATATAATATAAGCTACTTATTGATACATTTTAACCCATGGTATATTATGTCACATCACACTCTAATCTCAAATTAAATCATTAGTAAATATAAATTTAAGAAATCATAGTTTGTGAACAACATAAGTTCAATATCTATATAATATAAGCTACTTATTGATACATTTTAACCCATGGTATATTATGTCACATCACACTCTATCTCAAATTAAATCATTAGTAAATATAAATTTAAGAAATCATAGTTTGTGAACAACATTAGTTCAATATCTATATAATATAAGCTACTTATTGATACATTTTAACCCATGGTATATTATGTCACATCACACTCTAATCTCAAATTAAATCATTAGTAAATATAAATTTAAGAAATCATAGTTTGTGAACAACATTAGTTCAATATCTATATAATATAAGCTACTTATTGATACATTTTAACCCATGGTATATTATGTCACATCACACTCTATCTCAAATTAAATCATTAGTAAATATAAATTTAAGAAATCATAGTTTGTGAACAACATTAGTTCAATATCTATATAATATAAGCTACTTATTGATACATTTTAACCCATGGTATATTATGTCACATCACACTCTATCTCAAATTAAATCATTAGTAAATATAAATTTAAGAAATCATAGTTTGTGAACAACATTAGTTCAATATCTATATAATATAAGCTACTTATTGATACATTTTAACCCATGGTATATTATGTCACATCACACTCTAATCTCAAATTAAATCATTAGTAAATATAAATTTAAGAAATTATAGTTTGTGAAAAAAATTAGTTCAATATCTATATAATATAAGCTACTTATTGATACATTTTAACCCATGGTATATTATGTCACATCACACTCTAATCTCAAATTAAATCATTAGTAAATATAAATTTAAGAAATCATAGTTTGTGAACAACATAAGTTCAATATCTATATAATATAAGCTACTTATTGATACATTTTAACCCATGGTATATTATGTCACATCACACTCTATCTCAAATTAAATCATTAGTAAATATAAATTTAAGAAATCATAGTTTGTGAACAACATTAGTTCAATATCTATATAATATAAGCTACTTATTGATACATTTTAACCCATGGTATATTATGTCACATCACACTCTAATCTCAAATTAAATCATTAGTAAATATAAATTTAAGAAATCATAGTTTGTGAACAACATTAGTTCAATATCTATATAATATAAGCTACTTATTGATACATTTTAACCCATGGTATATTATGTCACATCACACTCTATCTCAAATTAAATCATTAGTAAATATAAATTTAAGAAATCATAGTTTGTGAACAACATTAGTTCAATATCTATATAATATAAGCTACTTATTGATACATTTTAACCCATAGTATATTATGTCACATCACACTCTAATCTCAAATTAACTCATTAGTAAATATAAATTTAAGAAATTATAGTTTGTGAAAAAAATTAGTTCAATATCTATATAATATAAGCTACTTATTGATACATTTTAACCCATGGTATATTATGTCACATCACACTCTAATCTCAAATTAAATCATTAGTAAATATAAATTTAAGAAATCATAGTTTGTGAACAACATTAGTTCAATATCTATATAATATAAGCTACTTATTGATACATTTTAACCCATGGTATATTATGTCACATCACACTCTATCTCAAATTAAATCATTAGTAAATATAAATTTAAGAAATCATAGTTTGTGAACAACATTAGTTCAATATCTATATAATATAAGCTACTTATTGATACATTTTAACCCATGGTATATTATGTCACATCACACTCTATCTCAAATTAAATCATTAGTAAATATAAATTTAAGAAATCATAGTTTGTGAACAACATTAGTTCAATATCTATATAATATAAGCTACTTATTGATACATTTTAACCCATGGTATATTATGTCACATCACACTCTAATCTCAAATTAAATCATTAGTAAATATAAATTTAAGAAATTATAGTTTGTGAAAAAAATTAGTTCAATATCTATATAATATAAGCTACTTATTGATACATTTTAACCCATGGTATATTATGTCACATCACACTCTAATCTCAAATTAAATCATTAGTAAATATAAATTTAAGAAATCATAGTTTGTGAACAACATAAGTTCAATATCTATATAATATAAGCTACTTATTGATACATTTTAACCCATGGTATATTATGTCACATCACACTCTAATCTCAAATTAAATCATTAGTAAATATAAATTTAAGAAATCATAGTTTGTGAACAACATTAGTTCAATATCTATATAATATAAGCTACTTATTGATACATTTTAACCCATGGTATATTATGTCACATCACACTCTAATCTCAAATTAACTCATTAGTAAATATAAATTTAAGAAATTATAGTTTGTGAACAACATTAGTTCAATATCTATATAATATAAGCTACTTATTGATACATTTTAACCCATGGTATATTATGTCACATCACACTCTAATCTCAAATTAAATCATTAGTAAATATAAATTTAAGAAATCATAGTTTGTGAACAACATTAGTTCAATATCTATATAATATAAGCTACTTATTGATACATTTTAACCCATGGTATATTATGTCACATCACACTCTAATCTCAAATTAAATCATTAGTAAATATAAATTTAAGAAATTATAGTTTGTGAAAAAAATTAGTTCAATATCTATATAATATAAGCTACTTATTGATACATTTTAACCCATGGTATATTATGTCACATCACACTCTAATCTCAAATTAAATCATTAGTAAATATAAATTTAAGAAATCATAGTTTGTGAACAACATTAGTTCAATATCTATATAATATAAGCTACTTATTGATACATTTTAACCCATGGTATATTATGTCACATCACACTCTATCTCAAATTAAATCATTAGTAAATATAAATTTAAGAAATCATAGTTTGTGAACAACATTAGTTCAATATCTATATAATATAAGCTACTTATTGATACATTTTAACCCATGGTATATTATGTCACATCACACTCTATCTCAAATTAAATCATTAGTAAATATAAATTTAAGAAATCATAGTTTGTGAACAACATTAGTTCAATATCTATATAATATAAGCTACTTATTGATACATTTTAACCCATGGTATATTATGTCACATCACACTCTAATCTCAAATTAAATCATTAGTAAATATAAATTTAAGAAATCATAGTTTGTGAAAAAAATTAGTTCAATATCTATATAATATAAGCTACTTATTGATACATTTTAACCCATGGTATATTATGTCACATCACACTCTAATCTCAAATTAAATCATTAGTAAATATAAATTTAAGAAATCATAGTTTGTGAACAACATAAGTTCAATATCTATATAATATAAGCTACTTATTGATACATTTTAACCCATGGTATATTATGTCACATCACACTCTATCTCAAATTAAATCATTAGTAAATATAAATTTAAGAAATCATAGTTTGTGAACAACATTAGTTCAATATCTATATAATATAAGCTACTTATTGATACATTTTAACCCATGGTATATTATGTCACATCACACTCTAATCTCAAATTAAATCATTAGTAAATATAAATTTAAGAAATCATAGTTTGTGAACAACATTAGTTCAATATCTATATAATATAAGCTACTTATTGATACATTTTAACCCATGGTATATTATGTCACATCACACTCTATCTCAAATTAAATCATTAGTAAATATAAATTTAAGAAATCATAGTTTGTGAACAACATTAGTTCAATATCTATATAATATAAGCTACTTATTGATACATTTTAACCCATGGTATATTATGTCACATCACACTCTAATCTCAAATTAACTCATTAGTAAATATAAATTTAAGAAATTATAGTTTGTGAAAAAAATTAGTTCAATATCTATATAATATAAGCTACTTATTGATACATTTTAACCCATGGTATATTATGTCACATCACACTCTAATCTCAAATTAAATCATTAGTAAATATAAATTTAAGAAATCATAGTTTGTGAACAACATAAGTTCAATATCTATATAATATAAGCTACTTATTGATACATTTTAACCCATGGTATATTATGTCACATCACACTCTATCTCAAATTAAATCATTAGTAAATATAAATTTAAGAAATCATAGTTTGTGAACAACATTAGTTCAATATCTATATAATATAAGCTACTTATTGATACATTTTAACCCATGGTATATTATGTCACATCACACTCTAATCTCAAATTAAATCATTAGTAAATATAAATTTAAGAAATCATAGTTTGTGAACAACATTAGTTCAATATCTATATAATATAAGCTACTTATTGATACATTTTAACCCATGGTATATTATGTCACATCACACTCTAATCTCAAATTAACTCATTAGTAAATATAAATTTAAGAAATTATAGTTTGTGAAAAAAATTAGTTCAATATCTATATAATATAAGCTACTTATTGATACATTTTAACCCATGGTATATTATGTCACATCACACTCTAATCTCAAATTAAATCATTAGTAAATATAAATTTAAGAAATCATAGTTTGTGAACAACATTAGTTCAATATCTATATAATATAAGCTACTTATTGATACATTTTAACCCATGGTATATTATGTCACATCACACTCTATCTCAAATTAAATCATTAGTAAATATAAATTTAAGAAATCATAGTTTGTGAACAACATTAGTTCAATATCTATATAATATAAGCTACTTATTGATACATTTTAACCCATGGTATATTATGTCACATCACACTCTATCTCAAATTAAATCATTAGTAAATATAAATTTAAGAAATCATAGTTTGTGAAAAACATTAGTTCAATATCTATATAATATAAGCTACTTATTGATACATTTTAACCCATGGTATATTATGTCACATCACACTCTAATCTCAAATTAAATCATTAGTAAATATAAATTTAAGAAATTATAGTTTGTGAAAAAAATTAGTTCAATATCTATATAATATAAGCTACTTATTGATACATTTTAACCCATGGTATATTATGTCACATCACACTCTAATCTCAAATTAAATCATTAGTAAATATAAATTTAAGAAATCATAGTTTGTGAACAACATAAGTTCAATATCTATATAATATAAGCTACTTATTGATACATTTTAACCCATGGTATATTATGTCACATCACACTCTATCTCAAATTAAATCATTAGTAAATATAAATTTAAGAAATCATAGTTTGTGAACAACATTAGTTCAATATCTATATAATATAAGCTACTTATTGATACATTTTAACCCATGGTATATTATGTCACATCACACTCTAATCTCAAATTAAATCATTAGTAAATATAAATTTAAGAAATCATAGTTTGTGAACAACATTAGTTCAATATCTATATAATATAAGCTACTTATTGATACATTTTAACCCATGGTATATTATGTCACATCACACTCTATCTCAAATTAAATCATTAGTAAATATAAATTTAAGAAATCATAGTTTGTGAACAACATTAGTTCAATATCTATATAATATAAGCTACTTATTGATACATTTTAACCCATGGTATATTATGTCACATCACACTCTAATCTCAAATTAACTCATTAGTAAATATAAATTTAAGAAATTATAGTTTGTGAAAAAAATTAGTTCAATATCTATATAATATAAGCTACTTATTGATACATTTTAACCCATGGTATATTATGTCACATCACACTCTAATCTCAAATTAAATCATTAGTAAATATAAATTTAAGAAATCATAGTTTGTGAACAACATTAGTTCAATATCTATATAATATAAGCTACTTATTGATACATTTTAACCCATGGTATATTATGTCACATCACACTCTATCTCAAATTAAATCATTAGTAAATATAAATTTAAGAAATCATAGTTTGTGAACAACATTAGTTCAATATCTATATAATAGCTACTTATTGATACAGTTTAACCCATGGTATATTATGTCACATCACACTCTAATCTCAAATTAAATCATTAGTAAATATAAATTTAAGAAATTATAGTTTGTGAAAAAAATTAGTTCAATATCTATATAATATAAGCTACTTATTGATACATTTTAACCCATGGTATATTATGTCACATCACACTCTAATCTCAAATTAAATCATTAGTAAATATAAATTTAAAGAGGGTAATTGGTACCAGCTGGGACCATGGGAGGGGCAATTGCACCCCCCTCCCTCGACAGACAGACCAATATTCATTTAGAATATTTTTCAAGTAAAAACATTATTCAAAATTTTTTTAAAAATTAGACCTTTGCGCACTTCAAAATGGTCTAATATCTAAAGAGTGTTTAACCATCCTTCTGTTGAGGTCTTATGCTGACCAAAACATGCTGACTGCAAGAGGTCTTGCTAAATATGCCAAATAAAGATATACGTACGTAGGTACGTTACTTGTGCCTTGAATGTCAATCACACTTCAGTATTAGTCCTTGCACCCCATGTTACTTTATTTTACATAATTTTACCAGCCTTTTTTAAATAGGATGAATAATGAGCTGTAGATGTCAGGAGAATGCATTTCTGTAATTAAGCTTACAGCGCTCCCCAAGCTGTCAAGAGAATGGCCACCAACGTAATTTTTTTTCTGATTTTCTTTTTGCCAAAGATTAAGAAACACTGTAACTAATAGTAACATAGACCACTTGCTTTTTTTTTGGATAAATATATATATATATTATAAGCTGTGTGTTTGCCTTTATACTTAGGTTTAGGGTTTGGAAAAAAATCCCACCCTTCCACTCAAATGTTCTGGATCTGCTAGTGACTTGACAATAACTAAAAAAAAATTTTTTTTGGAGTGGCATATCTAGAAACTAAACAAAGAAATATAAGAATCTAACCTTTGTATCATAACATCCAGCAGTTCTAGGTGAGCTACTCAAGTCAAATCTTGCACAAATAGCATCTATTGGACTATTCTCACTGTATGGATCATGTCTGTAATCTTTAAAAAAATGTATCAATATATATTAGCAATTCACTATATATATTAAATATGGAACATGCAAAATTGGTAATCTTTAATATAAAATCCATTTTTGGAAAACTAGGCAAATCCATTACCAGTGCCACAAATAGCAGATACTTCATTTACACCTGTAGAATCTCTGAAAATGCTTTAGGACCAAAGAACAGAAGCAAAGCAGCCAAACATATCTACAACTATTTCATGAAAGGTGGAGAAAGCTGATTTTTGACATCCAATCCTAGTAAGAAATGGTATTCAAGTCATCTGTTGTTCTCTTTTGCATTGGCTTTACAAAATGCATGGCAACTGCATAAAACACATTATAAGAAGCAAATAGAATTTCTAGAGTTTTTGTGATGTATCGCATGTCATTGTTTGAAGAGCTACAGTCATCCTGTGGACACTGGCTTAAAAAGAAGACCTTCTCAGCAGAGCAACATTGATTCACATTATGATGACCTGATGCAGCCTGAATCATGGGATAGTCAAACAGGAAAAGCAAATGGTGTTCTCAATGTCGTAAGAACACCATAATTTTATATGAAAAATATTTTGCTTTATTCTGCAGCAAATCAAACTGAGTAGCAGGTAATAATTTTATTTATTGTGGTACTGGTTTGTCTAGTGTTCCAATTTCAGAAAATCTCAAAACTCAGCAATGGAACGTAAAACATTTTTTTCTCTATTTCTTATATTTTTCTACATAACATCAGTGAATTTCATGTTAAAAAAAACAACTAAAAAAATAGAAACCTTTGACATAAATGGGTTAAAGCTTCTTGGAAGATGATGTGCCATGAGCCATGAACATTGTTTAAAGCAAGGAATAATCTTGCTACATCAACTGCACTCTCTTTCCTCATAGCGGTGCACCCAAAGGCAAACAAAAAAATGTCAAGATAAATCAAACTGATTTGGGGTGTGCTTTTTGTGTGAGTAAAAATATTCACTTTTGCTATATGATTACCCGGTAGCTATAGTGCCAAGGGGAATAGTCTAGATATTTCATGCTAGGTGGTGGATACAGACCACATTTTTACAAAAGTTTGGCAAAGTTGAACAAAAACATTTCTCTACTAAGATTTCTATAAAGGTAAAAATGACTATTTTAAAAGTAGATTTGAAAAGTGTTTGGTCAAAATATTACGGTTGGAAAGCTCTAAATATAATAGACATAAATATTAAAACAAGTGAAATTGTTACCATTGCTTCTCATTACACTTTTCATACTGTTCAAATCAAAGACTTTGGAGTGGTCTCTGCGAAATATTTTAGCTCTTGGTGCAAGCTGATAAGTGTAGTCTATACCAAATTTTTTGACGTAGTCTGGATAACCACTTATATTATAAATTTCTTCAAAATATGGCACATTATAAGATGAGAAATAACCTAGAAATAAAATATGGGGAAAATAAAAAAATATTGCTATAGAAAATGATTTAGTCAATAAGTCATTAATTTTAAAAAATTGAAATTAAAAATTAGAAAACAATATTTAGTTAAAAATGTATGCAAAACCACATTAGGAGTTATCCTTAGAAGCTGCAATCTACACTAAGAGCTCAAGGGATAAGCCTTTAAAAAAACAATTGTGTAGAGGTTAGGCTACGTAACAAAAAAAAAACTATCTGCCTATGGTGTAAAGAGATAATAAATGACATTAACAATAGTAAAAGTCAGGAAGGTCAGCATGGGTAAAGTATATGGACTCACTACAGCGACTGAATGACTCACTACAGTGACAGTAATCATTCACCTGATCGAAGTAAAGCAGTGAGATCTTCTGCTACCACTAGTCCAGGTATTTGTTCAGATACCCATAAAGTGTTGTCAGGTAAAACTTGACCAAGCTTTATAAGTTTCAAGTCAATAACCATATACTGATTGTTATAAGTCCCTGGAAATAAATGAACAATTTATTCAACGGACAATCATTTATTTTTAAGCACCTTAAAAAATACAATAAGTGTATCTTTTTGTATCAGAATGTTTATTAATTAAATCCTCCTAATCAATCTACAGAAATGGCAAACTTGACATAAAGAAAACACATTAATCAATCTTTAGAAACTAGATTTGAATCAGAAATATATTCACAGACACTATACATGAGAGTGATGGCAACTGCTATACAAGATTTGGCAGACAAATGAAGGCACACATGTAAGCACTATAGATTTAGGGTTTATATATTTCTAAGAAGTACATCTTTACAATTATCAGGGAATGTTTTGGTGGCAAATGCACCATGATTCTCTCATAAACTGTAGTTCTGTTCAAGTTTCTAAACACAATTTAAGTAAAATGTAAAAAATACATTTTTATAAACAAACGCTTACAATGAGTGAAATTGCATCAATTATTTTGAATTAATCATGTAAATAACTTTTCTAGACTACTATTAAATTTGTGCGATTGGAAATATTTTTATTAATAGTTTTTGTTTAACCCAACTTTTATTCTTATAACATGCTCAGATGGTCCAATCACTTTTGTGGACCAGTTTGGGGGGGGGGGGGGATATCTGGGAGAAGGTTTCTGTGCTGCCTTTTCAAAATCTATTTAAACAAAAAAAAATTCAAACTCAAGGTCTCGAGTTTACACAATGGGAGGGCGATGTGTTAGCCACTGAGCTATTCAAGTACTTATAAAAATAGAAGGTTTTGTAGTTTTCTATTGTAAGTTTCAAATCCTCTACACAGGGCTTATCTCACTAAATTATAAATTATGCCTAATTTATTAACTAATTGGTTAATTCTTTGATTGATTTATTTGTTGTCATCAACAATTGTGCAAAGTTTCAACCTGATCTGGGAGAAATAACGTGCACAAGATTTCACCTAGACAGACAAAGTGAGTTGATTTAAGCTTTGTACAAAAAAAGTGTTTACCATATAAAATATGTAAATATTAAAATAGTTACAGACCTGAATTGTACTTAGAAATAATATTTGACCATTCCTCCCCACTGTTAGCCATCATGTTTGCTATGCGCACACGCTGCCAAGCCATCAGTGATTGTGGAGTTACATATTGGTAGAGTGTGTAATTAAATATTGAGTTTGTGGTCTGTAGCATGGCCATGCCACTGCCCAGAAGGTAAAAGTCATCTAAGGATTCTAAGAAGCCTGTCAAGTACAATAGCAAAAGTCTTTTCATTTCCATTTTCAAACATATAGGCCTACCCAAACTTTTGACATTATTGTACCCCTTTTATGATTTTTGTAATGCTGAGTACCCCTGCCTCCCCCCCTTGCCCACACACAAAAAATGTACTTGCATGAGAAAAATGAATTGTTTGTGCTGAGATGACAAATCATAGAATTTGGTTTCCTGGTTGTTAATTTTAATCTGAGATGCTGTTCCATGTCTAACAGTCTATTTCTTTTTTTCGACTTAATTTTCTACCTGTCTACAAATGCGGAAAAAACAGCTTCACATAAGTAGGAAGCTGGAAAAGGCAAGATGTAATCCAGAATTTAAACCCACTGTAATTTAGTTCCCCCCCCCCCCCACTCAATGCTCAACAATACTAGAGAGTGGCAATACGTGGCAATCCTGACCTTTTTAATCCACACATATGGTAATGAAACATATATTTTAGGACACCTAACAATTAACCTTCTACTCCATATGGGGAAGTTTTAAAACATCTTTCTTGACTGCCCTTTGTATTGGTAAATTAAACACATCTCTTGCAATTAAGTACTCATAATTTATTTTAATGTATTAACTGAACATAGCATAGTTAATGATGTGCAACGCGTACCACCTCCAAACTCTTCCTGTACCCCTGGTGTACGCGTACCCCACTTTGGGAAACACTGACTTAGACAAACCTAATGACTATTTAATTAGGGAGACAACTCACTAGAACCCAATGGATACAATTTTACAAGAAATGCAAGAAAACATCTTTACAATATCATCTAAAACTATGACCTCCATTTCTGATTTCGACTATAAAAAAATTGGAATGAAATAACACTATGAAAGCTAAATATTATAAGTTAAAAATGCTGTAATATATATATAATACTGAATAGTCTCTCCTCCTGAACCCAGAATTGTTGTCTCCCTCAAAAATACTTTTTCTACTCTTATTTTCTTGGCTTGATGTAACAAAATGGAACATTTCTATAATAACGATAATTTTATGATGTATCATTAAACTATTATTCTTTTCATTAGCCATTCAGTCATTTCTTTCTACGTCGATGGAATGTTAGAGTAAAAGTAATCTATCAAGGGCCTGGAAAATAACCCTGCCAGAGGATGTTAAAATGGAATGGAAATCATATATTACATTTTTTTTTTTAAAAGTTTGATTTTAAAAACATTTATTCCACACTGATGTTAATAAGGGTTGTCTTCGAGACTGAAGATTAAGGATAAGTGTAGTATTTCATGTAGCTAAGCAGCCCTACCTCTGATCTACATATTTTGCCACATCCAATGCAGACATAACTATTGTGGTTGGTTTAGAGAAAAGAGAACCTAAACACTGATGTTTTCTATCATTGAATGTGTATACCATTTAGCTTTATCTGTTCTGAATATGAAATATATATTAAGTGAAGTTAAAGGTATATAAGGGACAGGATTATAATCAAGAGAAATAATTGTTTGATGGTTGGTAAAAGATTTCTATCAAAATATGTTGTTTTTTTAAAATAAATTTTAGAATGCTATAATCTTATCTAATGACTAGATTTCCAACTAACAATTTAAACACAATCAAAAGAGGTAAAAAAAAAAGGGTTAACTTATTTTGGAATGTAAAAAACAACAGTTAAGTAAAAAAACAACAACAACAGTTAAGTAAAAAAACAACAACAACAGTTAAGTAAAAAAAAACAACAACAACAGTTAAGTAAAAAAAAACAACAACAACAGTTAAGTAAAAAAACAACAACAACAGTTAAGTAAAAAAAACAACAACAACAGTTAAGTAAAAAAAAACAACAACAGTTAAGTAAAAAAACAACAACAACAGTTAAGTAAAAAAAACAACAACAACAGTTAAGTAAAAAAAAACAACAACAGTTAAGTAAAAAAAACAACAACAACAGTTAAGTAAAAAAAAACAACAACAACAGTTAAGTAAAAACAACAACAACAGTTAAGTAAAAAAAACAACAACAACAGTTAAGTAAAAAAAACAACAACAACAGTTAAGTAAAAAAAACAAACAACAACAGTAAAAAAACAACAACAACAGTTTAGTAAAAAAAAAACACCAAAAGTTTAGTAAAAAAAAACAACAGTTTAGTAAAAGAAACAACAAAAGAAGCACAGAGAGCCTACCTGGATAGCTGGAAAATGAGATTCTCTTTGAACTAGTAGAAGGATCAGCAACATTCAAGTTATAGTGTTTATATATTCTATTTGTTGCAGCATAATCAAACCAACTACTATGGGACATAAACATATTTTCAAACCCAGGAAGCATCTAGAGATAACATTACATGTAAACATGATGAGAGGTGTGTATAAATATATATACATAAAAAAAAACTAACAATATACAATCATTACTCAGTACAACTTTTTTTCATAGTGAAAGTGTGTATGTGAGTGTGTATCTGTGGGGGAGGGTAGTTAATAAAATGTTTCCAGTAATAAGTCCTTGAATAACAGAACTTGTGGTAGGCTTCAGAATGTTTTTGTTTATTAAACAGAGTAGAATACGATCAGTTGCTTCAGTCTAGCTTACAGTATTATTTTGGATTTGGATCACAGTCCTACTTACCATTGGGGATCACTCTAAATGAAAGTTTCTAATCAACTGTAATTTTCACTGGCCATTAAAAATACCTCAATAGATACTAAGCAGTACATACATCTATAGACAGCTCCCAATCTGAAAAGTAACTTAGCTCACTAGCCCAGGGCAATTCTAAGTGACTTATAATTACTGTATTTTATGTGTATGTATATATATATAAACCTAAAATACAGTAGCATTGATAGATTTTAAAACTAAATAATAATTGTGTAATTTTTAAGTTCTTTTGCTTGTAGAACAAAGTACTATTTACTTGGGACAGTCCACAGCAGCACCGGCATTACTCAAAACATTTGGAAAGACAAAGGCATAGCCCTCGACACCAAAGACAAACTGATGCACTCCCTGGTCATGGCCACATACTCATATGCTTGCAAGTCTAGGACAGTGACTGCAGAGCTAGAGGAGGATTCTAGCAATGAAATTGAGATGCTACAGGTATCACATTTAAAGACTGCATCACAAATGAAAGAGATTAGAGACAGGTTACTAGAGGCATTGGACCCCCACAATGACCTGCTAACTATTGTAAAAAACAGAAACTTAAAATCGATGGCCATATTACAAGGTCTTCATGGCTTATAAAGACCTATCCCCAGGGAAAATTACCAGGAAAAAGAAAAAGAGGCAGACAGAGAAAGCGATGGCAAGACAACATAAAAGAATGGATGGGCCTGCAATTGAAAGAGGTTCTATCCAAGGCCAAAGACATAGAGGAATGGAGAAATACGTTTGACAGATCTTGTGTGGTGCCCCATTAGACTAAGGGATAGGTGAAGGTGAAGTAACAGTGACATTTCAAAATAGCCTGCTTGATATGTTTATTTCAAAATCTTTCTCAATCTTCATCTTTACATTGTTCTTTGGTTTCCATTCAAACTGATCTTCTATTTCTCCATATTGTTTTGTTTTATTCCTTGTCTCTCTGACTGTGTTTTATTTCTTAAAGAACATCAACTTGATCTTAAACAAGCAACATTTGATCAAAGAGCAGAATACTATAATTAAACTTTACTAAAAAAATCCCCAATAAATATTAATACCAAAAACAAACAAAAAAAAAGATTTATTTCATTTTCAACGTGACAGTGTAGTTTCAGATATAAGTATATCAATTTGTTTTCAAACAAATTTTAGTTTTTTTTCTATAACAGTATTACCTTTATAAGCACTGAACAATGGCCAGACAAGAAAAAAAAATGTTTTGCCTCCTCAGGAGAAAATTTCCTCCAATCTTTCAGAGAGCTAGGATTTAGAACGTATCTTAAATCCAGCACATCTCCAATGGCATTCAAAAAATTGACAGCAAAAATGTCCAAAGAGTCCTACAAAACACAAGGTAGGAATTCAATTATCATAAATAAATAAAAAAAATGCTGTGAAAAAAGAGATTAAAAAAACAACTGATTCAAATTCAAGACTTTTGGTATGGAAGCCAAGCATTTTACTAGTGGGCCATCAAGATTATTATAGTCCTTGCTAAAAAGATTACTTTTGTGAAACAATAAACTGAATTTTAAAAGACAAATTCTTTTTTTTTGAAAATAAAGCCAACAATAAGAATATATCAAGGTCATCACAAAATATAAACCCAGCCTAACAAAGTATTTACATTTAATACCTTTTTATTGCCTCGTACAGTTTTATATCCAGCCAAGAGACCACCTAATTGTGAAAATATGTATGAAGCATGGCGCCACAAAGGATCATTAGGATTATTCTTTATCATATTGTTTGCCCACTCTCTCTGTTTAATGAACCACTGCTCAAGTTTGACTCTAAGTTTTTCATCATGTGAAGGAGAGAACCAGTCATATAAATTTGTGAACTGATTCTCCATATGTCTGTCAAAATCAATAAACAAAAATGATTTATTATTGTATTTATGTAAGGAAAATGTGAAAAAAGGTATATCTTTTCAAGTAAATGTCTTATTTTATTACAAAATTCTTTCTTTCAAGGCCTTTACCCTACTTCACCCTTTCTTATTCTTTACCATCAAAGACAAACCTTAGTATTAGTATCTCTTGAGATTATTTTCAACCTTTCCTGGATGTTTATTATCTTAATTTCAACAAAACAATTGCTTTTTTTGTGTGCCAACTATAATTTTTATCTTTAGTTGATGACAAGAGATCAAAGTTGTGAGTTTAATTGATGTGTATGTATATAGACACATTGTAGAGCATAACCTAGCTATCAAATCAGTAAACATAATATTGTAAATACTTACTCCGCAGTTAATACACCTTCAGCAAAACCTGCTGCAAACATAATTTGTTCATCTTTCAGGTTCTTAGTACTTAAACCAGCAGCAACATCAAGAATTCCCCAACCAGTTGAGAGCAGTGTGTCATTGAATGTTGCTACTGCGTCTGCCGTGTCCCAGTCTATCACATTGTCTTTAAAAGTGCAGTTTTGATCATCACAGTATACACTTACAGACTTGAAACTTCCATCTAGAAAAACAAAATATCAGTAGTTTAAATTTACCCAAGCAGGATATGACAACATTTCTAAGCTGCTATTCTCCTTATATTAATCCCAACTTAATAATCATGGCTAGTCATATATCACTTGACAAATACATGTTGATTTATTTTATTTGAGATATCTTCAGAGTGGCACCATAATCTTGACCATCGTAGGCCGATTAAATTTGTCATTTACAATTAAGTAATGGATCTTCTAACTCCCATTTTTCTACCTTAATTTAAGACCTGGCTAAAAACAAAACAAAACAAACTTTTGTAATTTAACTTACTGACATTGTCTATCCCCTGTTCAGAAATGTGTATCCATGAGTAACAGATGAGTGTAACATACAAGCCTTTCATTTTATAATGGCTTTCTTGAAAAATTACTTGTCTGACAGTTGTGGAGTTGTCTAAAATTTTATCCCCAGACTAGCCTAATGAACTAGCCTTAGTTAGGCTAAAATGGAAAAAAAGAAGTATAAACTTAAAATAAAAAAATTGTGCTGGCCTACTGGTACTATAAATAAGGACCTATTTATTTTTGAGTGAATATTATAGTAATTTTTACTAATTTGTATCCATCTATAAGAATAATTAAAATTTAAGGCTAATTTAATTATATATATATATATATATATAAGCATATAAGCAAGACTGAATAACACTAAATGTCCTTATATAAACTCATATTCATATGATTTGATTATAATGTCTACAATGTTTAGTGGATTAATAGATAGATCTGCTATATATATATAGGCCTATCATTTACTGCACAACTTTATTTATCCATCCCAGAGTAGAGTTAGTAAACAAAACAAAAAATTAACTTCTCTTTTATGTTATTCTCTTATGTCTACTTCTTATTTTTAAATTATTATTATATCATGATGTAAATCAACAGATTCTAGGTATGGATGTCTTTCTCTAATTTCATAGATTAAAAACAATACTAATTAAGAAATAAAAATAAATTAAATTGTATAGATAAATACATATTTATATTATATAGGATATAATAACATTTTTTGAAGTAACGTCTGTATTTGATAAGATAAGAATATATTTTATAGTTTAGAACTAAAAATATTATAGATCTAGATAATATATATATATAGACTATAGTTACTGTAGTATGTAAAGTATATTACAAGAGATGATTACTAATTTGTAATTCCAATGATTCAATTAATTGAGACCTTGGTCTTATGCAATGACCATCATGATCATCTCGAATCAATCAATAAATGCATGTCCTAATATTAGTAGTTAGTATTAATGGTGATAGTTATAATTTATAAATTGATAAGTATAGATTAGATCAATACAATTGTACTATTAAATTTACTAATAGGTCTAGTAATAGCAATAAGTGTTGAATAGCTACTATATAGTAGTCATATAGTGTACTAGTTACATAACTATATACTTATACTTTACTATTATAGATTACTATAAGTATAATTGGAAAACACTAACCATAGATAAACACCAAAACCTTAAGGACATAAATGAGCTTTTCATAGAAACTTTACACAACCTAAGTTTAGATCAAATCATTAAAAAGCCAACTAGATTAAACAACACATTAGATCTCTTCTTAACCAACAGACCTGGATTAGTAGTTGATTATGATATTATCCCTGGTCTATCAGACCATGAGATCATAAAAATACACAGTCAGATAATAGCAGTAGCCAATTCAAAACCCAAAAGAAAGATCTTACTCTGGAATAAATGTAACCTAACACAACTACACCAAGCTGC
>JAZGLO010003805.1:0-135000 GCA_036873155.1 Biomphalaria sudanica | reverse complement strand
TTGGCAGCTGGGGGTCTTGTGTTATATTAGTCTTTCGTCACATTGACGAAGGGGCTGCATCATCCAGTATCAGAACTAAGAAGATGAAAGAGGTTCTAGACTCATCTAAGGAAAAAGCTGGCGTATGCTCTGATCTCCTTGTATACACAAGATCTATATATAGAGAGATCTAGTTTATAAGAGATACAAGCCAAAGCCTCTATTATTGTACTATTGATTCAAGTCATTGGTACTGTTCAAACCATAAAGTTTGGACTTCTCCTATATTAACATGGTCGCTCTTGTAGGAGCGCAAGCTGCGTGTCTTTGTTCTATAAATAGCTAGCGCGTGAAACCACTTGCGTGTGACCGTTTATATGGTGTATAAATATCTGTGTTTGCCTTGAGTGCTACATTGTATCGATCTCTGGTGCTGGAATAGCCTGCAGACTTACCTGGAAGAAAGCGAGATGGTTCGAGGCCTCAAAGAGTTTATGACAGAAAGAAGAATGAGTATTTGTTCAAGAGAGGGTACATTTTTTTTTTTTTTTTTGTTTGTTTGGGGAGAGAGAGAAAGTCCTACACAGTTCGCTCTCGATACTTTTTTTGCCAGTCTGTCACGTTTGTCATGGTTTGTCTGTCTTCTATTGCCTGGTAATTGCTTGATTGCTAATGTTTAGGCTGATGAGCTACTGAGGAGCCGATTTGAGAGATAGATGTACTATGCTCTGTCTTTATTCATATAATAGTAAGAATTTGTCAAGGAAAGATTCTAATTTTCGACAAGAGCGTATACGAGTGGAAACTTCGACGCAAGCGTACTGCAAATTTAATTGCATTTTGTGTTTACTTAAGATTAAGGCCAAAAAGAATGAACAAGTAAAAAAAAAAAAGAAAAAAGTAATTTAAAAACAAAAACAAAAAACAAAACAAAGCCTATATCGAGTCTTCTTCTTCTTCCTTGTTCTCATTATTATGTTGGGGCGTTCAGATGACTAGACCAATATATGAGATGAACTGCGCAGTGGTTTCCAAATCAGTTCTATAGTAGTTCTATAGGTTTCTTTCTTGGGGTGTTTTGGGGTCAGTGTCTTGTTCGGGCCTCTTGGTAAAGAATGCAGTTTTAGTGGTCATGGTCAGCATTCTCTGGTGACACTCCACCTGGGCAGATTTCACTGGTTCCAATTTTGAGCTTCCGGAACACATGTTGTCTTATTCTGTTGTGTCCAATTGTGAGGCGAAAGAAAAGACGTTGATCTTGTCTGGATAGCTCATAATAGGCGTCACATTTCTTGTGATTCGGATGAGAGCTTGTCCATTTCTCATTTTATTTTATTTTATATTGTGTAACATTGCATCGATTATTTTGAATCAATCGTGTAATTAATTTTTTAAATCTCTAGACTAACAATAATACATTTGTGCTAGTTTTTTTTTTGAAAGCGTAATTTTCATGGTTATAGAATGATCAGTGCGATATAATCCAATCACTTTTGTGGATCAGCGTGTGGGTGTGTGCGTGTGTGGGTGGGTTCTGGGATAAGGTTTCCGTGCTGCCTTTTCAATTTTTGAATGGGAACTCGAGGTCTCGAGCCTCCACAGTGGAAGGCTGACGTGTAGGCCATTGAATTATTGAAGTATTTTTAAAAATACGTTTTATAGTCTAAAACAGAGGTTCTCAACCTGTGGGTCGCGATCCCCTTTGGGGTCGAAAGACCATCGAAAAACTGGATTGTTTTGTCTATTCTTCTATTCCTGTGTGTGTGTGTGTGTGTGTGTGCGAAAAAGGGGGGGGGGGCGTTGCGTCAGAGTTGTTAAATGTAAAAAGGAGTCGCCGAGCTGAAAAGGTTGAGAACTGCTGGTCTAAAAAGTCTTTAGCTTGTGGTTTGAAATTTTTAGGAAACTACTTATTTATGAGAGGCGCGGTAGCTGAGCGTTAAAGCGCTTGGCTTCCGAACCGGGGACCGGGATTCGAATCCTGGTGCAGACGGATTTTTATTTCGGGATCTTAGGGCGCCTCTGAGTCCACCCAGCTCTAATGGGTAGGGAAAAGTAAAGGCGGTTGGTCGTTGTGCTGGCCAGATGACACCCTTGTTAACCGTGGGCCACAGAAATAGATGACCTTTACATCATCTGCCCTATAGACCTCAAGGTCTGAAAGGGGAACTACTTTTTTTTTTTTTTTTACCTATTTATGGGCACTATGACGTATCTCCCCTTATCTGAGTACATTTACTGTATGAAACTAAATTAATTTGAATGTGGTGTCATCGACAATGAATAATTGTTAAATGTTTTCAGTTGATCAGAGAATGGGAAGTGGGAGAAATAACCTGTACAAGATCCCACCCAGAAAGACGTCAGAGTGAGTTGATAAGCTTTGTAAAAGGAGGAAAAAAAACGTGAAAATAACTCCCACACACACACCCGCGCGCACATTGTTTCACCTTTTCTCACATTATCAGTAAAAAAGTAAAAACTGTAGTAGTGAAACATCCAAACAGATCGATATGTTATCTTCACACTTCCACCAAGTCCACCGGGCCTTTACAGACAAACCTACAGGGCACAGTGCCAGGTGAAAGAACAAGAAGAAGACGATGACAAGACAGTCTTTTTTTTTTTTTTTTTCTATGACTAAAAAAACGTTGTTGTCTTGTTTTTTAGCGCCAGGATGCGGAAGCTAAATAAAAATTGATGTAGATTTTGTGAATGATACTGTCTCCTTTTTCACGAGGCCTCATGACCGAGTACTTTGTACCTCCATCAGACCGCCTCTAAATTAGTTTCAATAAAAGTTGTTTTTTTCTCAATCTTATGCCTCCTCATTTTTTCCCTGTACCCCCCCCCCCCCCATATTACTCCATACCGTAAATGTTACCTGGTTAGACATTGGTTCGCTTAATCCAATCTTGTTCCGAGGTCCTCATCAGCTGATCACTTCTATACATTTGTATTCCGTTGATAGATATAAAAAATATAATAATCTTAAAATGACATTTTGTCTGGAGGTGTAGACAATCTACATCTTGAAAACACATAGGTTATTCCCTCATTAAAGAGTTCAATCACTGAATAGACGTTCAGGAACACTCACCGTCTTATTAGAAATCTATCTAGACTTTTTTTTGGGTGTGTTTCTTAGTCTGGATCTATTCCTATAAGCCTATCACCAAAACTATAAACATAGAGTTGAAGCTTGGTGCTGAAACAAATGTGATACATACATATATTAGACATTAATGAATAGCAGCACTGTCATATATCAGTTTTAGAACCCCTGTAATATTTGGTAACTAGTAGTCACTGAACTATTCCGTGCAGTTAGCACGTGATTTTTCCTGGTCGGGGACTGACCACGAGGTGGACACCTCAGTTGATCTTAGACTCTTGTAGTGAGAGGAGCGTTGTCATCTCCTCAGGTATATTATATGTGCACTGAGTAATTATTATGAAGTTTTCAACGGATTACATTTTGTGATGGCTGAAGTCGTCAATATCTTTTGTGAATTATTTTACATGTAATAAAATCCATGTCTGCTACCAGAGTGTTTATTAATAATTCTAAATGTTGTCGTAGGAGAGTTTAGTATATTAGTGTTCTTACGCACTTGCAAATCTAGTGCGTGTAAGAAAGTATTTAGTTAAGAACATTATAGTAGTACCAGAAGAGGTAGCTACAACACACAAAGGCAGACCAGCTCAAGACCGTCCAGACCTGTAATGATAACCAGGCTGTGACATATGGTGGCCAGTATGTCTTAAATGACAGAACGAACCTACACTCTTTAAAAGTAAATCGTCGATCGTCTACATTCCTTCTGGCGTAGAAGTACGAGAACTATTTCTTCCATTATGACGGCGATAACAATTGAACAGAACTTAGAGGTCTAACAAACTTTTCTTCAACAACAAGAAATTAACTCAGGTGACCTTGCTCCAACATGATCTCAAATAGATTCCTAGATCTAAATACGCTATCTTAGATCTAAAATATAATTAACTAGACTCATAATACAATATCAAGTCGAAGGTAAATAAATGGCTAGAAATTGGACAGTCTACTAATCACATGACCTTATCAACCTTATGACGTCATCGCGTAATTTGCATGACCTTAATTGCCTAAGAAACAAAGTATGCCACTGAAGGCCATCTATAAGGACTTATGAACTCCCATCTAATATTTCGACAAGATATAAACTTCGATTTGATTACCTTAACAAGAAACTTCACCTTACAAAGAGCCATTTTGAACCAAGATCTGATGCAGATTGATGATAAACACCAGGTCAAGGCCCATTCATCTTATTAACTTTTAGAGATCTACTACTTTAACCTCCTCATACACATAAAAGTCTATTTAATTAGTGTGTACGAAACTGAATACAGTCATGCCTGATGAGCCGCAATCTGGGTGAAAACAATTACTGAAGAAAAGCCGAAGCCGGAGTACAGAAATCTGTCTATGCTACAACCTCAGAAGCACAGCAACCTGTGTGTACTAATCAAGTCCGACGTCATTCAAGTCGACTATTCATCGTGGTGTACGTCATTTGAGACTCCCCTAATTATTTGTTCACTGTTCCAGTAACAAATTGTGGTACACTTGGGCACGTGATACCACCATATCGTCCTAACTGAATCTTCTCCATAACATCTTCTGTGAAGAACTTTTCCTGTCTTATATTTCTAATTGAGTCAGTCATTCACTATTGGATTATCTTCTAAAAGCTCAAGTACTTTGGAGTATATATATATATATATATATATATACTATTTGTTATCCTAGTCATCGTTGCCCATATTATTTGTACTAAGCCTTTATTGGATTACTAGCTACCAGTGTAATTAATTCTGTTTGGATTATTGAGCTCATTATTGAATATATTATTTCATTGGTTTATTTTGTGACTGGACTATTGGATATATTACCTTATTTCACTGATTTATTTGATGATTGGATTATCACTGGACTATGGATCTACACTAAGAGAATTGAGCTTATCTACATCAGACTACACTAGAAAGCCCCTGTAAGTTTTGATTAATTATTGTATATATTTGTTATACTTTGACATAATTTAAAGTATCCAATTAAGTGATGTTGACTATTGAAGATAGTCACTAGTGAGTAACTATTTACATTTTTCATTTTTCTAAGTGTTTGCAAGGGTGGCTGGAGAGGGACTATTTTATGACTTATCATAATAATAGGATCTATTAGGGAATGTCCTATCTGTTCTTTTACCTTCAATAAGACCCAACGTGTTTGAGGTCATCCTTGTTGGTAGGGAGGTACTAGATCATATCAGGAATTATTTATTAGTTGTTTTAGTCTTGTTGGTGTATTTTGTCAGAGTATTCTGTTTGTATTAATATTGTTGTTGGTCTAAAGTCTTGTATCTACATATTTGTAATCCTCCTGTCCCATTTCTTCTTTTTATTGATCTTTTTTTATAGAAGACTGTGTCATCATTCATATTGTTTCTGCGTTTGTCCTTTTTATACATTTGTATATATAATTTTTTTACTTCTTATTAATTTAATTTTTTTTCTATTATAACTGGCATATATAATAGCCATACATACTTCATATTGAGTAATATTTAAGCTCAAATAATGGTACATTGAAACATACTTGAGCTATTAGATTTGTGAATAATATTGATTCGATACATATACAATTATTTGAATATATGACTATTAATTAAGAAAGTTCATTGAACTTGTATTTATTTTGTAAAAATATATTACAAAATAATTCACACACATTCTTCCAGTGTAACATTTGTAACATCTCTAATTTTTCTTGCAACTATATACTTTGATTGATTTACTTCTTTAACTACTCATTAGACATGAATTGATACATTAACAAATAACCATGGCATCATATGATACAATTCTAGAACTTGTGAAGGTGATGGAACTAGAAGGGGAGGAGAAAAGGAGTTTATCAAAAAAAGAATTAGAAAAGGCTGAAAAGAAAGAAAGGGAAGAAAAACAAATTAGAGATAGGGAAGAAAGAGCTGCGGAAAGAGCTCATCAAAAAGAACTAAAAGAACTAGAGACTAAACAAAAAGAATTAGAGGCAAAACAAAAAGAAAGTCAGGACAAAGTAGAGTTAGCCAAATTGGAAGCAGCTTAATTTAACCCCAACATTATTACCCAGCAAACTAGTAACAAACCATTTATTTCCAAATTTCATAAGTTTAACATTAAGGAGGAAACATTAGAAAATTACCTAGTCCAGTTTGAACATAGTTCATCCACTTACAATTTAAACAATGAGGATATGGCAAAACATCTGCTAGCCAATTTATCAGGAGAACCCCTAAACATAATAAGCACACTAACACCTGAACAAAAAAAAGACTACATAGCTGTAAAAACTAGACTTTTGGAACATTTTGGGAAAAGCAAAGACTATTAAAGAAAACTTTAAAAAAAAATTAAACTAAACAAGGATGGAGACTTCAACAGGATTATCTTTGACATGAAGGCAAATATGCTTAAATGGTTAGAACTAGCTAAATTTGACATAAAAGATCCAATTCAAATTTTAGACATGATCCTAATTGATAATGTACTGTCTAATGTGACAGACTTAGTGTTCACCTTTCTTAAAGAAAAGAAAGTAAAAACAGAAACTGATCTCATTACTAATCTAAACCTTTTTAAGGATAGCCATCTGGGTCATACTATGGATAAAAGAGCTACATCAATTGGCGCAACAATTAATACATCTAACAGTAATAGTAATGATAAATTCAAATTTTCTAACTCAAAAACTTGCTTTAATTGTGGCAAGAAGGGCCATGTTAAAAGCCAATGCAGACAAAATAATACTAGCAACTTCAGATATAGATTTAAGTTACACTAATTGCCACAACCCTAGCAACTACAATCAAAATAATTACAACAATCCTAGTAACCATAACAATCAATATAGAAACTACAGATCAAACCAGAGTGCAAGCCCCAGAGAAAGAAGGAGCCTTAGGAATAACAACATCTATTACAATAACTATAATACTAATAGACAATCAAGGAGAGACACATACAACCATCAGTCTAACTACAACCCTAACTATCAAAACAGAAACAGAAATAGAGGCAATAGCAATAACAACAATGTCCAAAGAGAAGAGAATGTTGCTTACTTACAAGCAGACATGTCTTAAGTAAATGTCTTTCCATCCTATGTAAATTCAGTAGAAATTAAAGCAATGATAGATTCTGGTGCAACATCATCAATAGTAAGATCCAATTTAGTCAAACCAGAACAATATCTAAAAGAAACTGTTAAGGTGATCTATGCCAACGTACAAAAATTCGACATATGTAAAACTGCCAAGATCTGGATTGAGTCTCCCTGGATTACAGGGGAGATAAAAGTAGTAGTAATGTATACCCCCTGCCTAAGACCTCATAATAGGGAACTCACATGGTGTTAGAGATTTGACAATAACTCAGCTAGATTCATGGATAAAGAATAGACAAAAAAATTGGTATCTAGATCAACATCGAATAGCAGCTGTACAAACTAGATCACACAAAAAAAAATAGTGCCAGAAATTGAATTGCCAAATGTGTTATTCAATGAATTAGGAACCACCAGACAAGAATTAATCAAAATGCAAAACAGTGACCCTATAATACAAGATTTGTTAAGTAAAGGCTATAACAAAATAAATTTAAACAACCATCATATCTTAGCCAACAACCTAGCCATCAGATGTAATAGAAACAAAGATAGCACAAGAATTCAAATAATAATTCCAGAAAGTCTACAACCCAAAATACTAAAAATGGCCCATGATGACCCAACAGCAGGCCACTTTGGCAAAAAGAAAACATATGCCAAAATTTCAGAAAAATTCTTTTGGCCCAAGATGAATACTCAAATAAAAGACTATAGATTCTTGTCCAGAATGTACTAAACAAAAAGTCATACTTTAGGCACCTCTACACAAATCAGATAAAGCCCATTGCTTCTGGGATAAAATAGCCATTGATATTATGGGCCCATTAAATACAAGTACCAAGGGAAATAGATATATATTGGGAATCATAGATATAGCAACCAGGTGGGCAGAAGCTTTTCCTCTTAGGGACATTAGGGCAGAAGATATATGCACCTCACTAAGAACAATATTCCTAAAGTTTGGATTCCCAAACAAAATCCTGTCAGATAATGCATCCAACTTTAAATCAAACTTAAATAAAGCTTTTGCAGGTATGACTAACATAAAACTAGTAAATAGTACAATTTATTCGCCACAATCCAACGGTGTAATTGAAAGATGGAACAAGACAATCAAAGAAATAATTTATAAATTAGAAACAGAAGCAATGAATACTTGGGATCAGACTTTAAACTATGCTATCTTTGCTTACAACACTACTATTCATGAAACAACAAAATTCAGTCCATTTGAATTAGTTTTTGATAGGAAACCTAAAGGTCCACTAGAACTATGGGCTGATAATATGTTAGACCTAGAGAACTATGAAGAATACCATTCATGGATAACACAAACAAAACAATTTTTAAGACAGGGAATAAAATTAGCTGACATGAACATGGATAAAAACTTAAAGAGACATAGAGATATAAAAAATAAGAACAGAAAATTAAGGACATTAAACATAGGAGACCAAGTATATGTAAAGATAGAAAATAAGTATAGTAAAAACAAAAATGAAGGTCCATATAATATAATAGGAAAAATAAACAACAAAGTGTACAAAGTAGACAAAAATGGCAAAGAATGTAAACTGAGCATAGACAAATTAGTAAAATTTCCCAAAAGAAAAATTGAAGAGATAGAAGTAATTGATAGGGATACAGATTCAATAGGAACTATACATGAATATGCTGCAAACACTATAACTATTCATGCTACCACCCAAGACTCCAGTAGTGATAGGACCAATATAGATAACTTGATAGGAAAATACAATGATGTCATTACATTGAAACTAGGCTGCACTGATCTAATTCAGCATTCAATACACTTAAATAAGACATTACCATCTAAAACAAAGGCATATAACATCCCAAAGGCCTATGAGGAATTAGTAAAGGTAGAACTAAAGAAATTACTAAGTGAAAACAAAATAGAAAAATCAGAAGTATGTTCTTATGCATCACCTATGGTAATTGTCAAGAAAAAAGATAATAGTGTGAGAATCTGTTGTGACTATAGAGAGCTAAACAATTGTACTATTATAGATCCTGAACCTCTACCTGATACAGACACTATAATTAATATGCTAAGCAGAGCCTCACTGTTTACCACCATGGATCTAAATAGAGGATTCTGGCAAATAAAAATGGAAGAAAAGTCAAAACAATACACAGCTTTCAAATGTATTTTACCCGGGTTTGAAGGGATATATGTATGGAATGTCATGCGATTTGGGTTAGTTAACAGCACAGCCACTTTCCAAAATGTATGAGTAAACTATTATCAGGCATAGACAATGTAATTTCATATGTTGATGACATTTGTGTTTTCACTAAGTCAGAAAAGGAACATCTAGACACACTTGAACAAATATTTGTTCGTCTAAAACAACATAAGATGACAATTGCTCCCAATAAATTAAATCTTGTAAAGGATGAAATCCAGTTTTTAGGCTACAACATTACTAACAACAGAATAACTCCTACCAAAGCAAACATCAGTAAAATAAGAAACATTAAGGAACCTAAACCAAAAAAGATGTCAGAGCACTATTAGGCTTGTGCAACTTTTATAGAAAATTCATACCCAACTATGCCCAACTAATTCAGCTCTTAGTAGAGTTTATAAGAAGAAACACTCAAATATAATAAACTTAGATGATAGCAGCAGAGAGGCACTAACTAAAGGATAAGTTTAATGAGAAACTAGAATTAGGGAGTATTGATCCTATTTCACAACTCCTACTGTACACTGATGCATCTAATAATGGTATAGGAGCATGCCTACTGCAACAGAAAGAGTCATATCTGAAACCTATAGTTCATGTAAGTAGAACATTATCTAAAGCAGAAAGAAAATATTCAATAATAGAAAAAGAACTATTAGCTATAGTATGGAGCATAGTCAAACTAAAACACTATTTACTAGGAAGATTCTTTACAATTAAATGTGACCATAAACCATTGTTAGCACTTAAGAGAAAAGAGCTAAAGAAAAACAGAATAAATAGATGGTCACTAATTTTATCTGATTACAAGTTTGACCTACAAAGTATACCTGGTCATGAAAATGTATTAGCTGATTTTTTGTCAAGACAGGTAGATCATGAAACATATACAAATGAGGACAATGATATTGTACATATCAGTCAAAGTATTTTAACTGAGTAACTTCACAATACAATTAGAATCAACTTGACATTTTTCAATCAGGTCAACCTGACATTTTTCTTGTTATCATGTAACTAGGTCATGACATATTTTTTCACACTGACTGGTATCATTTTATTGAGTCATGATGACATTTTTTCTTTCATTGATGCTATTGTACTATCATTTTTTAATTAATTGTACATTACATATTTACTTATCACAATTTCACAATAACATAGAATTTCATAATGACTAGATGTGCTAATAATTTATATGATTAGTAAACACAGTAATGTAAACAAGCATATTGTAAACAACAGTGAACTACTTGAACTGTTGATCTGAATTTTTTTTGAAAAACATCTCACAAATGTTGTTGATTTTTTTCCAAGTGGTACACACTTGAATGCTATCATTTTTATGCTATTGTACTTTAACTACCACATATGTGTGCTATTAATAACAATCATAACCAATGTCACTGTAACCTTGTATAATAGTGACAGAACTTAAAGTGATATAATGAATACTGAACACAAATATACTTGTATAGATGTATGTAAACTTTATTAGGAACTACTTCAATAAATGCACTTAGTGTGTCAGATGGTACACATTGGGTGTGTTATATTATATAAATAATTGGATGCAAAATAATTAATTTTTTCTTCTCATAATTAAGATGTCAATGTATGTTTACAGAATGAGCACATAGCAATTAAACATGCTCAAGCAAAATATTTCAGTATAATTGTAAATAGATGACATATTATTATTTAACTATATTTCAGGAGAAAAAGCCTCAAATTGTATTGATATTTTTTCAATAACATACTTGTATAGTAGCTGTAAACAAACTAATGTATATTTTTCTAAGCAAACACTTTGAAAGTTGAACAATATATTTGTCAATTAGTATATGGAACTATTCATAGTTGAAATAATTAACATGACAATAATAATTATGTATGATTAAGCAAGTAGTATTGAAGTGATTAATTAAATCAAGCTTAACAGGAATTATTATGCTACTAGACATATGTTATAGGATATCACTATATGTACTTTTTTCAAAGATTTTTGTCAAAAATCTTTTCCAGGGGAAGGGGCGTATGTCATATATCAGTTTTAGAACCCCTGTAATATTTGGTGACTAGTAGTCAATGAACTATTCCGTGCAGTTAGCACGAGATTTTTCCTGGTCGGGGACTGACCACGAGGTGGACACCTCAGTTGATCTTAGACTCTTGTAGAGAGAGGAGCATTGTCATCTCCTCAGGTATATTATATGTGCACTGAGTAATTATTATGAAGTTTTCAACGGATTACATTTTGTGATGGCTGAAGTCGTCAATATCTTTTGTGAATTATTTTACATGTAATAAAATCCATGTCTGCTACCAGAGTGTTTATTAATAATTCTAAATGTTGTCGTAGGAGAGTTTAGTATATTAGTGTTCTTACGCACTTGCAAATCTAGTGCGTGTAAGAAAGTATTTAGTTAAGAACATTATAGTAGTACCAGAAGAGGTAGCTACAACACACAAAGGCAGACCAGCTCAAGACCGTCCAGACCTGTAACGATAACCAGGCTGTGACAAGCACCAAGTTTTTAAGAGAGAAAGTAGTGAATTAAAATGCTTTCACTACTTTCTCTCTTACAAAAAACTTGGTCCCTGGTGCTGCTATTCATGTCTGTTTAATATATGTATGTATCACCAAAACTATAGTATTCATTTTTTTAAAATCTATCTTTCATTAGTTATTAAAACAAAGTAATTGTTTTTACCTAAATACCACAATCTTCATCAAGGACGAATTCTCTATAAAAAATATTTTTTGTTTGTTACTAGTGTGATGTGGGTTTTATTGTATTTTGGTTTCAGCAGCTTGTCACACAGACAACATTCAAAGTAATGTCTTCTCTTCTTCCTTGCATCGCGTTATTCTCGTGACCAGTCTGGAGATTTTTTTTTGTTGTTTTTTTTCTTTGCGCCACGCATTAGAGCGCGGGGGCGGCGATGGGGGCGAGTTGACGTTTTCTCCCTTATCTTGTGCTACCCGATACCTGTCGTTGATCGCCGGAACAAACAGCCCTAAACAACCAAACACAAATACTCTGGTCGCATCAGTCCGGACGGACAGAGGGATACAAACACGATAGTTATTTCCCCTCTATCACCCCCCCCCCCCCTCGCGTCGCCTGGCCGAAAGATAACGGATGCAAGCGAGTTACAGAAAAGAAAAAACAAAAAAACTAGTCTATCTCTCGACATGTTCAGGAAGGTGCCACCGCCGCCCCACCACGCGCTTTTATAAGGCGACGAACAGTTAGTGACCACTCGTTCCTACCCCCCCCCCTCCTTATTTTCTTCGTTTGTAGGTGAAGAAGATCCATGTCTGATAACACGAGACGATGCACGTGTAGCGGTGAGCTGGTTGGTGTGGGGGGGGGGGGGGAGGCTGAGGTAGGGAAAGGGGAGGTATGATTTATCGGCCCTTTGAGGTATCAAATTGAACAGTTCAGTGATTTATGGGGCCTAGGTCTCGTGCCGCGCTGGTCACTGGTACTTCCTGTAATGGGGCTCCGCTTGCACCGAAATGATACAGTGTTCAAGGTCCGCTAGGTACTGCCCGGCGGTCAGTTTTCAGGTCATTAGCGTTTTTTTAAGAGGGCCCCTACTTGCATAGAAATAAGCTGCATTCTTTTAGTAAGACCAAGTGGTCATTTTCCTAGCCACTATAAAATAGTATAGCTTTGAGAATCAATTTATTTGTAAGAAAATGAAAGGCACTATTATTGGCTAGTTTTATCGGGGAGAGTTATCTAATCTTTCTATACTTCTGTCATTTAGGAAACCTTATCTTGATGGATTTGAAATTTCATCGATAAATGGTTGTAAAGATTTCTTTTCGCTCATTTTATTCCCTACATCGGCGTATATGTATTAGGACTAGTATTGGTTGCTTCTAATGGATTCAGTGATATGGAAAAGTTCTGTCTATCACTAGGCAATGAGCTCGTTTTCTCTTCTCCGTCAACACGAGAGTTCCTCCAAGTCCAAAGGTAGGATCCTCAAGTGACACTACCATTCATGCAAGCTCGAAATACTTATAGACAACGAAGAGAAAATGAGACCTCTGGTGTTTGTGGTCACTTGTGTACGACTGGTTTAGAGTGCCTGGTGAATAGGTTATGTCCTATAACTCTCCCCGCCCCCAAACCACCTCAAAAAAAATGTGTTTGTTTACACCCCTCTTCGAAGTGTCTTCAAGAGTCGAGAAGTTTTGACCCTTGATAGGCCCTTACTCTGAGGTCTGGATGAGGGAGGCCTCCATCAACATTTATTCACACCCGTCCATCATGAGAAACGGCTTCTTGATCCAACGTCATAGGTTCCTCCTCCTTCGCGAAGGCCGGAGGCCGAGCCCACAAGGGGACACTCTTTATTCCTATAATGAACCATCTCGTTCCGTGGAGGAGCCATAAGCATCCGTATGACCCCCGCTGGGGAACGGTGCGTTGGATTTGAATTGGTCAGCGAGCACTTCTCACGTCCTCATCACGTGCAGGTGCGGTCATTAGAACATACAGTGGTAGCCCACTTAGGGTCATGTTCGCTCTCGTTCTTTGCCTTTCCCGGGAAGACGTTTCCACGGAGGCGCCACGCTGAGGCGACTGGAGCTTCAATCCTTCGTGTTTACACCCCTAGTTCCTGCTGTGACATGCTACAATCCACCACTATTGAATTGATACTAACGTATGACATGCTTGCGACATAATATGCATTGGAAAGTACCCGGGTAGCTTCTTACATAACAAAACAGTCTTGATGAATATACATTTAAAGTTGACGGGAAGTCGGTGAAAACAAGTTTAAAGATAGCGAAAATTTGTATACATGGAGACAAGTCTAAAAATAGCTTTCTTAGTGTACCCGGTGTACAGAATACGGAAGTAGTGACAAACGAAGCCTTTTAATTAACAGTATTAACCAAAGTGTGCAATGTTGAGCACCGCGGAATCACGTGTCTACATTCTTTAGATGCTTGTGGTGCAAAGTAAATTTTTATTATTCGCTTGTCAACAGTGACCTTTGGCGTCCTTGACATTGTTTGTCTATTTATTTCCAATTCCGCTTGTTATTTTCTTTAGCTTCCATTAAGTCGTCACCTCATTTCTTCTAGTCGCTTTCTCTTTTTTTTTCCTCCTTAGTTTATTTTATTGCTTAAAAAACGTGAACGCGATATGGACGACACAATGTGAAGAACATTTTGTTGGATTGTAGTAGTAGTGTGAAAACCCTAATGCGCGTCAAAAGACTTGAACCAGGTTGAAACTAATGGGTTGAGCTGTCGTGGAGGAGTAGTAGGTGAAACAGACTGAACACTTCACCACTACATCTCCTAGTTTTCAAGATCTTGTACCCACCGAGATGGATGTTTCGGTACATGTAGGCTCCTATTTCTTGTCAATATAAGTGCATGTCATAATCTTTTCTTGAACAAGCCTACATTTAATGGACATTTCATTAGTTCACTAAGAAGTAATGCTTAAGCCGATTGTTTATTCGTTTTGTTTTCTTCCCTGAAAGTTTTACATTATAATAACTTGACGACACAGTCATGGCCTTTAACCTTTGTACTAACCCCAGCTGATGAACTAGGACAATACCGCTAAATTAGCAGCGCCAAACATTTCTTTTACCTCCCTGCATGCACTCCTGTTGAGAAAGACCTGTTTACTCCCACCTCCTGGAGGCTATGCCTTTGTCCCAGTCTCTTTCTCCGCCCATTATATTTCCCTCGCTCCCCCCCCCCCACCCGCTCCATTTTTATTTATTTTTTAATTTTGTGTTCTGTCCAAACATTTCTATAAATAACTGTCATTACTTCGCCCCACAAAATGTTGCTTCTTTCTGGCTGTTACCTGGTAGACGGAGTCGTTCAAGTGGCAGTCTTAAAGGGAAGGGGCGAGGGGGGGGGCGGTCCCATGTGTTTGTTTGGCAGCAAGAATAGAAAGCACATGATGATAAGTACAAGTCACGTGACCCCTTCCCTTTTTTTTTTTCTATTTTGTTTTCAGCGCTAATTATATTTGTACCTTTATAAAACAAGATATCAAAGAATATAATTGTCAAAAGAGAAAACTATGTTTTAAATAGGGGAGAAATGGTGGCTACCTGGAGACAAAATATAAGGTGGGGGAGGGACGTGTATAGGAAGAGTTCACTGAATAAAGCGGTTAATTGTAGGAGCAGGGACAGGGCGTAGACCCCAGGTTAGGTTTTAGAAACATAATTTCATCATCTTTAAGAAGTGCGCTTGATGTCAGGTGAGTACTATTGGTGCCAACGTTGAATGGAACTCTTTTTTTTTTGTTTTTTTGGTCTACTAAGGGCTAAAGTCAAGTGTTCTGCATTTATTGATTATCTCCCTTACTTAAAAAAAAAAAAGAATAATCTTCCCATGTTTAAATTTCATTTCAGACTTAAATACGATGATTAAGTCTTTGGTGTGTGTGAGCCCAAAATGGGCGTGAAGGGTATAGTGGGTGTTCATTATTTTGAAGGGGGGGGGGGAGGAATTGACGTCATCTCGTATTCTTGGTCTCTAAATCTGTCCTTGGAATAACTAAGCATTTGGTAACCGTCCGACATGTTTTTTTTTATTGTTTTTTTTAAGGATCTCAGAAAGATAGTAAAGAAGTGGTGGCTAATTGGTAAAGCTCTAATTGGTAATGAAATTAGTTGGGGAAAAGTAAGGTTGGTCGTTGTGAGCGTTACCGCTAACCATTGAAAACAGAAACAGACCTTTCACATCATCTACCCTATAGATTGCAAGGTCTGTCATGGGAACTTTACTTTTAGAGAGATAGTATATTAGGCCTAGAATTGATGATAGTATATTAGGCCTAGAATTGATGATAGTATATTAGGCCTAGAATTGATGATAGTATATTAGGCCTAGAATTGATGATAGTATATTAGGCCTAGAATTGAGGATAGTATATTAGGCCTAGAATTGATGATAGTATATTAGGCCTAGAATTTATGATAGTATATTAGGCCTAGAATTTATGATAGTATATTAGGCCTAGAATTGATGATAGTAGTTTGTGTTGCTTCTCTCCTTACCAATAGTGTCGCTTGAATAATCAGGCACGGTCTCCATCTGGTATCGTTAGCCACGCGCGCCACTTTCACGATTGTTATTTTAAAACTCGTTCTTTTTCTTCTTTATTCACTGATTGCGCCCCGAAGGCATCACCCCCCATCGCCCCTTCTCCCCGTCATCACAGTCTCCCCATTTCTATCCCCGCACTCCCCACCTCAGCAACCCTTTCTTCGTAGCGGTAGTACAATTCCATTTATCTCGATATATAAGAACTAAGCGGGAAATTAAGTGGACATTTTAAAGACACAAAACAAACAAGGGGCTTGCTTCTGGTTTCCCAGACGGCAGCGATGGGCCAATTATATCAGCGGGACGTGGTCGCAGGCTCACGCACATACATGCACGAGTAGCTCACCCAAACACACACTCACTCGCGTTAACACTCACACGAATCATACGCATTTTTTTAAAAAAATTTTTTACCATTCCCGTGATAAGAAAGTGTCATGGCCGACCAGGCTGCAATACAACAAAAGATTACTTATTCTAGTAGTATATCTAGGGAGCGTATGATTTTCATTGTACTAGACAGACCTTTTTCTTAGAAATGGAAATAACTAGATATAGGATTTAAAGGTTCTAGTTTAAAGGAGATGGGTGGGTCGGAGGCATGTCATTTACAGGTTAAAGTTGAAGGCCACCATGAGCAGAAAGTGAAAGCTTTGTTTTAAAAAAGGTTTTATAAAAATGAATATTTTTTATTCTCTCCTGTTTCTTCGTTTCTTTGTATTCTTCAGTAATAAAATGTGGGGGTCATTGATTAGACTATTCCTTTGTTGTGTATCCTCAGGTGCGTAGCTCGTAGAGTGACCAGTGTTGTATTCACCCAGGACAACAAACATGTGGTCGTGGTGGACCGGTCAGGCGACGCCTACCGCTTCCCAGTATCCCCGGAACAGCTTCCTGGAGTTTCTGGCGACTCCCGCCCTGCCAAGGACGCCAAGGAAGGCGAAGATGCGGCGGTTCACGGCGGCACCTTGCTCCTGGGTCACCTGTCGATGGTTCTGGATGTGGTAAGGTCGCTTGATACTACCGACATGTACTACACATGCTAATCTGATGAGCTCGAGACTTGCTAGATATGTGGATAACTTAACTGTCGGCTGGCTTGAAATGTCTAAGATCACCGTTAGTTATTCGACCATTTTTGTTGCAATACTTTGTCTATTAACCTTACGGGCTCCGCCTCATAATTTCAATTGGTACATTCACCTTGGAAGTGGATATTTTTGTTATCACTATTAGGTTTACTATTCCGTATTACTATGTAGGTCGAAGAAATGTGGTTTGTCTTGAACTCGCACTGTACTGTGACACATTTTTCACATTTCTTTTTCTTGCCCCCCCCCCCCCCCACCCCCACCCAGCTTCTGGTCGAGAGTGACTCTTTGATCGTTACCTGTGACAGAGATGAAAAGATCAGAGTCAGTCGATACCCTGATGGTTACCAGATCGAGTTCTACTGCCTGGGACATACACAGTGAGTACACTACTTCTAGATCTTGATGCGCAAGTTTGTGACTCAGTTTCCGCAATATGTTTTCTTGTTTGCACTCTGACAGAAAACTAGAAAAAAAAACATGAGTAAATACATTTGGTTTAAAGACAATGCCTCCATTTTTTACCTTTACCTATCCCTTAGTATGCTCCGTTGATTTTTTAATTTCATTGGTAGAAATGTATATATCTATATCCCTTTACCTTTAAATATCCCTCAGTCTGTTGGACCTTGCAAGATTTGTCGACCGTCTTTCCACATTCCTCTCTGTCTTTTGACTTAGATATAATCTCTTTCAATACGTCCATTCTTGTATGTTGTCTTCCCATCGATTTCTGTGTCTGCCTCTTCTTCTTTTTCCTGGTACTGTTCCCTGAAGGAAGGTCTTTGCGAGCCCCGAATATCTTGTAATATGGCCATAGATTTTTAGCTTGCGTTTTTTTTTTACGATAGTTATCAGGTCATCGTGGTGTCCTATCGCTGTAGTAACCATGTCTCTAATCTCTTTGTTTGTGATGCTGTCTTTAAATGTGATACCTTGGATCCTTCTGTAGCATCTCAATTCAATTGCTAATATCCTCCCTCAGCGATCATGACTTGCAAGCATATAAGAATGTGGCCATGACCAGGGAGCGCATCATTCTGATTTTGGTGCCGAGGGAACGAAACCTGAACTACTGGCCCAAATTGCACAGCCCTTTCTAAACTTAAAATAATGTGGAAAGACAAAGCTTAGCTCTCGGCACCAAAATGCCTCCCTCATACAACTTAAAATAAAATATTATATTAGAATTTTTTTTTTTTAAATGTAGCCCAAACTTGTGATTTTGACATCATCAGCTTCTGAGCGAACGATTCTACCCGCGCATTGTATAAGAAAGCAATTATTTATTGGTACCTTTTTTACACGTATCTGATTTAGAACTCTTTAAGATCTAGTCTAGATTTTGAATCTAGACATAATCTATATTAGATTTACGTAAATATTTAATTCTTTTCTCAGCGCTATACATCAACAGTTAAATTTCTAGGAAAACCGTTTTTGAGATCAGCGTTCCAGGCTCCATGAAATTCTGACTTGAATAGAGGTATTGTAAAAAAAAAAGGGGGGGGAACAGCAATTAAATTCGACGGCAGCTATAGTTCTCATTCTCATTATTGAGTTTACATAAATCTATATTTATGTAGTGATGAATATAGACGGGCCTGCCATGGAAGAGGTTCTAACTAAGCAAAAGACAGAGGAATGAAGAAAGACGGTCGACGAATCTTGCATGGTGCCCCAACGATCCGAAGGTAAAGGAATATAGATCTATATAGATTTCTACCAATGAAATTAAAAAGTCAACGGAGCATACATTTCAGGTGACCCGACGAACAAGATGGCAAACTCAATACTTCCGCTTGCCACAGATGCGTGATGAAAATAAAATATAGCACTGTGGGACTGTGGCCTTCTACGTAAATAATATCTCTCCTTTTACCGAGCTTACATTAACTCTCTCCGTCTGTCTGGTGAAAATCTGTTACTTGCTATTTCTGCCACTTGCCAGTCTCGGATCAAGTGGAAACTTTTCACAATTATTCATTGTCGATGACAGCACGTGAATCATTACAAATAAATAACCAATTTCTTAGTCGTAATTAATTAATTTGGTTGTATATGGAAACTGTACTAAGCTAAATCTTGCTATAATAGAGATATGGCATCGATTGAACCGTTCTCGCCACTCTCAACCCCCCCCCCCCCCATCGCACCTCGACAAACAAGCACATCCTGGCGAATACCAATCTTTGGCAGGCCTCCTGTGACAATAATCACATATAGTTGACTTAAGTCAGGATGTTTTTATATAAGTATCTTTTTTTTACAACTTGTTTAATATCTGCATAACCTTTTATACATTGAACAAACAAAATTTAATTGTAAAACTTTAAAAGAGATTTAAACAAGTTGCAAGTAAGAACAAAACAAAAAGACACATTTTGACCAGTTTTAAATTTAGATTCTGATCTTGTTGATAGAAGTTCAAATTTGCGTATCAAAAAGTGCTTTAGTCTGAAATACTAGAGAAATTAAAGAAACATTTTTATCTACAAAAATTGACAGCGTTTTGTAGTTCTTATTTAAAAACAAACAAAAAAGCTAAAATTAAGAAACATCAAAAAAAAAAAAGGTGAATCGATTGGAATGTCTGGATTGAACCATGACTGCTGACATCGCCGAGCATTAAGTAGAGCTCTGCTTGACTCATTCCTGTCGTCTCACGCGCCACATAACCAAGTTACTGACGTGACACAAACTCCCCACCCTGTTACCGCCCCCCCCCCCCCACCGGCCCGCCTTTTTGGTCTTAGTTAATTGTGACTAGCCTTGTCTTGGTCGTCAGCAATCAGCTCTGTCTAATTAGGGCTTTGGTCGTCTTGTGGTCAGTTAGTAGACGAACGGTAAAGGATGAAGGGGGGAAGAATCTTCTTGATTCGGATTCGACCATAGCTTCCTCCTCACATCAGTTCTCCTCAATGCTATCTTGCTATATCTGCCTCCCTCCCCTCCCGCCCTTTTTTTTTTTGTACACAGAAACACAAAGCCAATCATCTGTTAATGATGATGACCTTGACCTTGTCCGCAAACTTAGTTAAAGGTCACACAAGGTTGTGCTATATAAAAAATCAACTCAAAACAAAACCTCTAAGTCTTTTTCCCGTCTTTTGGAGACTTTTTACAAAGCTTATATCAACTCACTCTGTCTGTCTGGTCAAAAGTTTGTACACGTTATTTCTCCCAAACCCAATCGCGGATCAAGAAATAATTTTGCACAATTATTTCTTGTACCTGACAACACAATAATCAATAATAGAAATTACCCAATTAGTTATTAAACTACTGACAATTATTTATTTTGTTTGGTATGTAGAACAAGGGAAAGAAATTGTACTTGACTAAAGTGGTGGTATAAGCTAAACTAGTCCATTTATAGGTCGTAGTCTGAGTCTTAGTGAACTTGAAAAATAGGTCGAGACTATAGAAACAATAGATAACTAAACATTCTTCCATGTTCATATGCTCTCAACTAGCAGAGTAGTTAGCGTGTTGGTTTGAGAAGCCTCATAAGGTTTGAGCCAAGAGTTCGAATTTAGGTCGTACCCCCCTTTTTTCATTTTAATTAATGCTTTTTTTTTATTGTAGTCTAGATGTAATTCAAATTTAATTACATAACTAATCCATACTAATTGATATAACTATGCTTAAAATATGTTTTGTTTTTTATTTAAAGTATTTTTTTTCCAAATACATATATGTTTATTGTCAAAGAAAAAAAAATGAAGAGACCCTGTACTAGTCATACAGTTAATAAAAAGGTGGACACAAGTTTGAATACTACGTATAAACTAAACCATTTGTACAAGAAGAGCGCAAGGGTTTCGACTGACATTACCTAGAGACTACTGAAGTATCTTTTAAAGATACCAAAAAAAAATAAAATTCATACATTATAAGAAATTAGGTCTAGATTTTAATGTAGAACAGTGAGTTTGATAACTAATAGTGCTAAAAATAGTTAAGAAGTGACCTTTTAAATGATTATATTGGATGTTACGTTATGCAGCAATGCCACAGTGCAAGAAGAATTACTAACTTCCTGTTTGCGGATGACAATAGAACAGAGGAAGAGCTAGCTGACTTGGTGATGCACGTAGACAAAGACTTCCACGGCATTTGGAATGCAAATCAACGTCGAAAACAAAAGCACATTATGGCCAATAACGAGCAAGGCTTTACAATTGGAGGTGAGAAATTGGCAAGTCACAGAAATGTTAAATATATCTAGGTGCAATCGTTTCAGATGATGGAACCAACCCTGAAGAGCTGGCTAGATCTGCACAACGCACAGAAGCACTTGCGAAAGTCAAGATATCAAAGAGAAAGGCATAGGGCTCAGCCTTAAAGTCAGACTGGTGCGCTCATTGGTTATGGCCACATTTTCGTATGCTTGCAGAACTAGAGAGGAGGATAGTAGTAATGGGATTGAGAGGCTGTAAAATGATCCTATTTATCACATACAAAGCCTGCATCACAAATGAGGAAATTCCAAATAGGATCTCAAGAGCATATGTCCTCCACGACGACCTGCTGACTACAGTCAGAAAAAGCTAACTTAAACTGTATGGTCGCATCACGAGGTCTTCAGGGCTCACAAAGACATTCCTTCAGGTAACAGCATCAGGAAAAAAAAGAAGACGAGGCAGACGGCCTATCCATGAGGGATATTCTGGTCAAGGTGAATCGACAAAAACGAATGGAGAAAAACGGTCGTTAGTTCATGGGTGGTGCCTCAATGGCCCAGCAGACAAAGGGATATGTCAAGGAATGTCACAGTGGACGACATAGTTCCTCGATTGAATGTGATGCTGGTTTAAAAACCACCGAACCTGCTGCGATAAAACGAATGTGAATTAGCTTAAACATAATATATGTACCTGACCACAGTCGCTTCTCCTGTTATAATGCTCCAACGTTATTAAAATATATTTAGTAACACAATTATGATAACTTTTTTTTTGTATCAATGTCTACTTTATGTTTGAATAGTATGATGAACTAAACATTCATAGTTTTTATGATCATTGAAACAAAGAAAATCTGTTCGTTTGCTAGTCAGAACTGTTCATTATTTCGCTATGTTTAATGCACCCTGTTGTCTCATTAAAATGTGGTCCTTAAAGCTGCCTTGATACACGTGAGACGTTTTAAGTAGAACACCTCTGGTGATTATGGTCACGAATGTACAATTGTAGGGTGCATTGTGAACAGGTTTTGACTTATACCTACCCCCCCCCAACCTCCAAAAATTTTCTTCTTTACACCCGTACCTCTTGCTGTGACATGCTATAATTCCAGGGCTGTTGTATATATAGTTTGAAATACTTACGTATGATTTGCACGCGACAGTATATGCATTTTGTTAATCTACATACTTTTCCAGTATGAGGATAGAACATATACATTTCTCGTTACTTACTAATAGTGTCTAGAACTTACATTAACTCTTTATCTGCGTAATTATTTTCTACGTTCTGACAGAATTTTTTTCACATTTGTGCATTCTACCCTGTTATGATCAAACTTCAATAACATTTTTGTTTGTAATCAGAAAACGTTACTTTTGGTATAGAATTATAGGAGAATGCGTGCTCTTTTTGAAGAGCACAAATTAAAGTTTATTAAAGTCAAAAATTGATTTATTTTAATAGGGTCAAATCAATGATACGTTCCTTAATTGGGTGAGAAAGAGTTCATTTCGGAATATCAATGAATACATTAATAGAAATCATCTGCATACTATGTGGACTTCATCTCTATCTCCTGTTCATCTTCTTTTTTCTTCTGTTCAACACTCATGCGCACCATTCGACACTTACACCACGCTGCGCACTTGTGCTTTTAACTTTCGAAAACTTCTCCCTGCCACCCATAAAGAGAATGTTAACTAATACTAAAAGTTGAAGAACAAAAATAGGTTACTTGATTTACTATGTCTGATCAATGGTCTACGCTTGGCACAAACTTCTGCACTATTGTTCTATCATCTGGACATTTGGAGGCGCGGTGGATGAGCGGTAAAGCGCTTGGCTTCTGAACTGGAGGTCCTGGGTTCTAATCCTTGTGAAGACTGTGTTTTTTAATTTCGGGATCTTTGGGCGCCTCTGAGTCCACCCAGCTCTAATGTGTACCGGGGAAAAGTAAAAGGCGGTTGGTCGTTGTGCTGGCCACATGACACTCTCGTTCACCGTAGGCCACAGAAACGGATGACCTTTACATCATCCGCCCTATAGACCACAAGGTCTGAAAGGGGGAACTTTTCTTGTATTTTTACTGTACATCTGAACGTCAGTGTTGTGTTAACTATACTCCCCCCCCCCCTTTTTTTTTTTTTTCACCGTGTTACACATGTTTGCTTCGCGGAACCTGTGACGTCATTCGTGACAGTGAGAATCTGTCACCGGGTGAACGATCTGGTTTCAAACTCACGAGATACACAAGAGGCTTACCGCAGGGTCCTTTCTGAGCACCACGTGGATATCAACTCTGCAATGTGTTCACCATTTTTACTGGGGGGGGGGGGGGGGGGAGTTTTTTTCTTTACATCTTAATCTTGTACGTGTGTTTTGCATGTTTATGTGCCTGTGTGTGCGTGCTTGTGGCGTCATTCCATTGCTTAAAAAAAGGAAACTGTTAATCCCCGCGACAGATGGAGTTTAAAAATTATTCTTTCGTTTCTTTAATATTGTGACCTGATCCTTACTTTTTATTTCTAAACATGGCGTCCCGATTTATACCTTCAAACTAATCGTCTGCCATAGAAACAGATGACCTCTACATCACCTACTTTACAAAGCGCAATGTCTGAAACGGTTACTTTACTTTAAACATAGACACAAATGGAAACGAAACTTTGAAGCTTCATTAAAGACCAACTGAAGAGGTTTTTATCGAAATTGAGATAACTATTGATTATGATAGTAGATGGTGTCAAATATAGTTCCTAAAAAATTGAGTTAAAAGAAATACATATTTATACTAGAAAAAGTCATTTGAAGTGTAAAAAAAAAAACGAGATTTGAAATGGCTATGTCATGGCCGAAAGCGGAAGTGACGTTTTAGTATGGAAATCGGGGGAAAATGTCGAGCTCAAGACACTAGATCTAGCTAGATCGGCTAGAGGATTCTAAATCTTGTTTTTTGTTATTAAGACCAACTTAACTTAGTCAATTTATTCTTATTACTTGATTGTAACTAGATATGGATTTAGATATCTAATTATAATAGATTTTTAGCTACATATATATATATATATTTTACTAGTCTTAGTAAGTCTTAGTTTAGATGTACTTATGTAGTCGTAGATAAATTTAGTATAATAATATAGGAATATAAATATATTCTTATGACTTATGTAGTGACTAGTCTAGGCTATAGAGCTAGGTCACTTCACTAGTGGTCTGTACTACTAATATATATGTCCTGGGGAAGGTTCTGTCTAAATCTTTAGTTGGTCTATTCTTGTTTTGTAGTAGGGCCTACTACAAGATTTAGACTAGATCTATAGTGTCTATAGTAACAATAGTTTGTAGAAAGCATATAATTTTTAGATATCATTCTTGTCTTAAGGAAGATATAGATCTAGATTTATAATATCTAGACTTACTTTAAAAAACTCTTTGCACATCTTCTTTCATCATTTTAAGACCTAAGTCTATAGACCTATATAGTATATATAATCTAGTTATATTCTAGTAAAGTAGCGCTAGATTCCTCTAGGCTGATATTAATGTTCATATTCATTTAATATTACTTAATGTTTCATTTGTGTATATAGATATATTACTAAATATATATATATATATATATATATTTAATTATTTTATTGTAGAAAACTGACATTGGCTAAAAGGTGATCTGTCGCGTCCAACAGTGGATGGCTGCCTGATTGTGTGTTATTTCAGCTGGACTGTTATATTATAAGACTGTTAAGCATCTTTTACCTCCAGATCTAAAAGCTGATGCTATGACACTCAATGGCTTAGAAGAAATCCTGTCAGTTTTATATGGTCATGACAATACTCTTTAATAAATAAGTCTTATACAAGGACAATAAAGATTATTTTCATATTTTCAGTTAGTTTGTTTTAAGCTTACGTTGTCTTAAATTTTTAGAATTAACAAATTTGTTAAATTTTCTGTATAAATACTCAAAAGTGAAAAAATATTCTTTTGGATAAATTTCAACTTTGTGGGACATGCCCTTTATATTTAATGCAAACATAAAGTTATAAGGCATTATCTTCGATGAATCCAGCATTTCTCTTGACCACACAAACCCAGTTGCAACTTGTATATTTTGTCACATCTTTTTCATTATGCAGACAAACCAGTGGTTTCTTTGGCATATAGGAAAGCAGATTGCTTTTGAAAGAAACAACTGAAAAGCTCTGACGAACTTGCTAAAGACAGACGCAGACGGAATGTATAGTTTGTTTATATTTATAAATTAGTTAATGAAATGTAAATATTTCCAGTAAGACACTGATTACAAAGATATTTTAAAGAAAATTTAGCACCCAAAAGTTATTTAGATAGATAAATAATTTAATATTAGAACTTGAAATATTTAATAGCTTTAACCTAACTGATCAAATATATTACCTCAGCTGATTCTGCTCTTGTTATCTTATTTAAATTAAAGTATTCTGATAATATTCTAATATTACTTTGAAAATATGTTAATATAAGAAAAAGTAAAAGTTAACTATTAGTTAGCAATTCTGCTTTAAAACTGCAATACAAAAAACAAATTGAGCTCTTCATTGATACCAGCTTTTCATTGGGCTAACTGCTTCCAATATGGGGATTACTCTTAAATTTTTAAATCATATAAGTTAAGGAAGCTGAATTTGTACTTAGTGTGCAAGTAACTATCTAGCTTTGACTTGTTTCTCCCCACCCCATCTCTACACACAATTACACATTATCATTCCAAGGGCATTTGAATAAGTGAATTCCATTAGACAAGGAGCTGTTTCTGCAACCATAGTTTCTAGCATATAGATCTATTTTACTATCATCGTTATCAGAACGAAAAATATCGGTAATTGAAAGAATTGGTGATAAAAAAAATTGCAGGTGTACTGCACGATATGGTCTCATGAGCCTGGACACATACAAACACTTAATGGTCTCATGAGCCTGGACACATACAAACACTTAATGGTCTCATGAGCCTGGATACATACAAACACTTAATGGTCTCATGAGCCTAGACACATACAAACACTTAATGGTCTCATGAGCCTGAACACATACAAACACTTAATGGTCTCATGAGCCTGGATACATACAAACACTTAATGGTCTCATGAGCCTGGACACATACAAACACTTAATGGTCTCATGAGCCTGGACACATACAAACACTCAATGGTCTCATGACCCTGGACACATACAAACACTTAATGGTCTCATGAGCCTGGACACATACAAACACTTAATGGTCTCATTAGCCTGGACACATACAAACACTTAATGGTCTCATGAGACCTGGACACATACAAACACTTAATGGTCTCATGAGCCTGGACACATACAAACACTTAATGGTCTCATGAGCCTGGACACATACAAACACTTAATGGTCTCATGAGCCTGGACACATACAAACACTTAATGGTCTCATGAGCCTGGACACATACAAACACTTAATGGTCTCATGAGCCTGGACACATACAAACACTTAATGGTCTCATGAGCCTGGACACATACAAACACTTAATGGTCTCATGAGCCTGGACACATATAAACACTTTATGGTCTCATGAGCCTGGACACATACAAACACTTAATGGTCTCATGAGCCTGGACACATACAAACACTTAATGGTCTCATGAGCCTGGACACATACAAACACTTAATGGTCTCATGAGCCTGGACACATACACACACTTAATGGTCTCATGAGCCTGGACACATACAAACACTTAATGGTCTCATGAGCCTGGACACATACAAACACTTAATGGTCTCATGAGCCTGGACACATACAAACACTTAATGGTCTCATGAGACTGGACACATACAAACACTTTATAGTCTAATGAGCCTGGACACATACAAACACTTAATGGTCTCATGAGCCTGGACACATACAAACACTTAATGGTCTCATGAGCCTGGACACATACAAACACTTAATGGTCTCATGAGCCTGGACACATATAAACACTTAATGGTCTCATGAGCCTGGACACATACAAACACTTAATGGTCTCATGAGCCTGGACACATATAAACACTTAATGGTCTCATGAGCCTGGACACATACACTCATGAGCCTGGACACATACACACACTTAATGGTCTCATGAGCCTGGACACATGCAAACACTTAATGGTCTCATGAGCCTGGACACGGATTTCGAAAACGGCTCTAACGATTTACCTAGAATTATTGAGTTTATAGTGAAAAAAATTACTAGCTTATTGACCACACAAGAAAAACTCTGGTTTGACCATTATAATTTTTCAAAATATAATCATCTTAAAATTGAATTTGGTCTATTGAACACGCGTCAGTGGATATTTCCGCATGTATTTAGTGAAGAGTTAAATAAATAAATTAATTTCATGACCATGTTTGCGCACCTTCTTATGAAGAAATCATCAGCTGGGCTGATGTAATTACGTTGTAACAATATACATATGTTTATCATACTTACAGAATTGATCAGTTCACAATATCAGTATTATTTCTTTGACTAGATCCAGTAGTTTAATCTAGACTAGAATCTGTTTGTTTCTTAGTCCGGATTTATATCACCAAACTAGAATCTGTTTATGTTTCTTAGTCCGGATTTATATCACCAAACTAGAATCTGTTTATGTTTCTTAGTCCGGATTTATATCACCAAACTAGAATCTGTTTATGTTTCTTAGTCCGGATTTATATCACCAAACTAGAATCTGTTTATGTTTCTTAGTGTCCGGATTTATATCACCAAACTAGAATTGTTTATGTTTCTTAGTCCGGATTTATATCACCAAACTAGAATCTGTTTATGTTTCTTAGTCCGGATTTATATCACCAAACTAGAATCTGTTTATGTTTCTCAGTCCGGATTTATATCACCAAACTAGAATCTGTTTATGTTTCTCAGTCCGGATTTATATCACCAAACTAGAATCTGTTTATGTTTCTCAGTCCGGATTTATATCACCAAACTAGAATCTGTTTATGTTTCTCAGTCCGGATTTATATCACCAAACTAGAATCTGTTTATGTTTCTTAGTCCGGATTTATATCACCAAACTAGAATCTTTTATATTCCTAGTAGATAGATACAAGAACGTAACCATGATTTTTGTTCGGTGGGATGGGGGGGGGGTATAGGGCTAGGCAAACATCTCCCCCCCCCCCTTTTTTTTTATTTTTCCTTATTTATTATGCAGTTATTGTTGAGGTCGAAGTAATTGCCCTGACACTAAGTCATCAGCACCATTAAGGAAGAATTTTTTTTTCTTATCTTTTTCTTCTGTGTTACTTTTATTTACAGAAATTGTTTTTTTTTTTAATAATTGTGCCACTTTATCATATATTATAAAATACACACGTTACTTCAAAAAAGAAGATGATTACGTCCTACGCGTCATGCATCTGGTCATGCATGTTAACCAATGACTAAAACCCATTCCACGCTCTAATAGTACTAGGGAAGAAGGAGCATTTGTACAAATTTGTCCTAGCCTATGGGACGAGGAATGTGCCTTTATCTTTGTTTCTTTCTGAGTATTTTACTGAATTTGTTTTTGCATTTGAAGATTATGTTTTAGGTTTTATGTATAATTGCTATCTTACTTTTGAGTGTTCTCGCCTGAAGTCTTTCTAAATTTAGTGATTTTACTATAGGGGTTACTCTAGTCAAATGTGAATACTTGTTTGTTATGAATCTCACAGCTCTATTTTCGTGTCTGTTCCATTTTCTTAATGTTTCCTTGAGTTATGGGGTCCCAAACAGAATCGTTGTCTTATAGCTTGTTACTCTTTGTTCTCCCCTATCATACGTTCCTCTCCTAAGGGCTGGATCAAATCCTCGAAAGGAAACAGGCTCGTCCGAAACAAACTGAATGCCGTTTTGACAGGTGTGGGAAGTCACATGCTACTGACCTGTATGGCGGCATACATGCGCACAACCGCGCGGAGTTCTAGTCCAGGGATTTGGAAAAAGAGTAATTGAACCTCTGACGACTTCACGTGAATTCTGATGATGATTTTTCTGAACTATGACATTTGTCACTTTTGCATCTTGGTATTATTTCTGGGCCTTGTATATACATCTCAATGATTAAGATGAGTCATTGGAAACCTCATGTAATCATATATGCTTTGCATTTTTTAAATGTACTGTTACAATTAAGTTTTACATGTGCGCACCGTGACATCTGTGTACTGTTACAGATATGTGCTACTGCACATATACACTATTATGCATAAATGTATACTGTCAAGGCTTTGTAGCTTTAACTCCTGTACTTGATCCTCTATACTCTATGTATATATCCAGTCACGTCTCTGTATTGTGAATTGTGTACGTTTATTGGCGTGTACATACCGTATGTGGTTTTGACCATAGGTAAGTACATACACCATCACATTAGTGATCTCCACTAAGACATCGTGTCTGGTTTAGTCTTTCTCTCCATCTATGACACAATTACAGTTTGTTTATTGTTGTCTGACTTTCTCCAGTCACGTGATTGCTATTGTTGGCCAGGGAATTGTTTTGTTGTCGTGTTGTGTGCCCTCGCTCTGCCCATTTGTTGTTTGTTTTATGTACATATATTTTCTGCCTTCAGGTCTGTAGGTAGGAGAGAGTTAAAGTATCGATCTGGCTGGGATGTTGCGTGCAAGGCGGGGTAGGAGGACAGGGGGGGGGGGTGTAGCTGCTGTGGTTAGTACTGTTGGAGTATATCTTGGTATTTACTTATACGAGAGAGGAAAATGATAAAGAGAGGGTTGGGGGGTGTCCTAAAGAAACAGTTGTATGAGTCTTTGTAGAGGGAATAAGTGAAGGGAGGAGGGGGGGGGTTCAATGAACACTAAGAAGTAGAGAGTATGACCTAGTTATTGTAAGAACAAATAAAATGGTGTGTTGGAAGCTCAAAACCTCTTTCTGTTCCTGTGCATGCAGAGATACAATGGCATGGTGTAGGTCTGATAAGAACAGACTGTTCATTGTCTTCTTTGTTTTTGTACATTAGTCACGTGGTCTTGTGTTTTTAATGAGGCGTGTTGTTTGTTTTCAGCGCCTAAGTTTACAACATTACGTCTTTACATTACATGCGGTTGTTGTTTAGATTAGATGTTGGTTGTTGTTGTTTAGATGTGGTGGTGGTTGTTGTTTAGATAGGAGACCTTGCCATGAAGACGTTACTCATGATTTAATAAGCCATAGATATAATGATGATATATAATAATGAGGGTAAACTATATTTTCCTTCACATATAGATATTAACGTGTATTATCATAGATCTATCTCCATATAAGACATGGATCCACATTTGTGTTTACAAAGGTTTGACATGGAAACATTGCTGAAAGAGCGCCCCATGTGTTTCATCGTCCCGTAACCTTGTCTGGAGAACTTGTCTACTTCAACCCATCACTAAGTTTTTGTTTTTTTTTAATATCCAACACACACAGCTACACACACACACAACTACACACACACACAACTACACACACACATACAACTACACACACACCTACACTTCAACTATTTGCATGTACATTGTACTGTGACATTAAATGTTATGCCAAATGCAGGTCCCCCAAAGAGATCAAGCCTCCTCCCGGACCCCAAAATTGTGGCTACATCCTAGCTGCAACACTGGTCTATCCTTAACTTTTCAACTCTTTGGCAAAGCGTTAGTAACTGTGTAAATGTTTTCTAGACCTAATAACTATCTCAAAGCATCTCCTCGCTCCTACCCAAATGACATGATGTTGCCGTTTGCACTGAAAAACTTTGCTTAGAATAGTTCTCTTCTTTTGTTACACATTTTTTTTTAAATGTCAGTGTCTTATTAAATAATTCGTTGTCGACTATTGTGGAAGAATATTTTTCTCGGTCATAATTTTTATTCTGTTTATGTGTGACAGATTTGTTGTGACTCTGGCCTACGATGAAGACCTGAAGCTCCTGATTTCAGGTTCCGGGGTAAGTAGTCACTGCTAGTATACAGTGTTAACGTGCTTGATTTGTTTCTTAAGTACACTTTACCGTCTGTTTATGTCGTAGAGCTTCTATTGTATTGTTACCTAAGTACACTTTACCGTCTGTTTATGTCGTAGAGTTTCTATTGTATTGTTACTTAAGTACACTTTACCATCTGTTTATTTGGTAGAGTTTCTATTGTATTGTTACTTAAGTACACTTTACCGTCTGTTTATTTGGTAGAGTTTCTATTGTATTGTTACTTAAGTACACTTTACCGTCTGTTTATGTCGAAGAGTTTCTATGTTTCTATTGTATTTTTTTCTCCGTCGAGACCAAGGGAACTGTAGGCGTTTCTGTGGCCATTTGTTAACGAGGGTGTCATGTAGCCAGCACAACGACTAATCTCCACTACTTTTTTTCAACCACATGAAAACAACAGCTAAAGCTGACCACCTTATACTCTTATTGTTTTCTCTTAAGTTTCAACGCGTTATTTCTTGACCTCCAACTGTTTAAACGTCTTTTGCGTATGTCTCTTGTAGTGTGTGTGTGTGTGTTCCCAAGAGAGTGAATGTATGTATACCATCGACATTAGTTTCAATGTGTCCTAACAGTTGTCTAGACCCCAAGCAGATGCAGACCAACAATGGTTAGCAGGCATATATTGACTTAGCTGTCCATAGGGTGAAATTTCACATAATCTTCCAACTGAGGCACGTTTCTGTTGGATGTGTTACGATCTGTACATCAAATGCTACTTACCATGCGTGTTACGATGCACTCTTACAAATGGCCACGTTTTACAAGTTGAAAACCAAAAAATTAGATTCATGGTGTTTACTTGTAAATACAAAAAAAAATAGATTTACAAACATATATCTGTATGTTCTTGTAGCATCACACAAAGATAAAAGGATTAATTTGTCTTGTGTTCACTTGCTTGTTATCTTATAAATATGACTTTAACATATTGAAGTGGGCCTTAATAAGTTGCGATGTATTAGGATCATATTGTACTATTCGAATGGACATGACTCTTAGTAAATTAATTTTATAATTGATTGAAATGAATTATTGGTCCTCTAGTCCAGAAAAAAACGTGGGTGCTTGTTAAATTGAATTCATTACGCGAGCAATATGTCTGTAAAAAAAAACACATCTTACACATAATGATATTTACTAAAAAGAAAAATGAAATTTCTTTATGCTTATAATGTTGTTTATAATTATTGGATTAAGAACTTTCACGAAAGCAAAACATTTCATTGAATAAAATTACATTTGAAACGCAATGATTTGCCATCGTTGTTGAGAAATAGCATCAAGCTATAATAATCTGGCAGGAGTCGATAAATCGGTGGCGATATAACTGTTCAGTATGTGTAGCTTGTTTCGTAATATCGTAGCATGATCAGTGCACGGAGCAGTGTAAGAATAGAGTTAATTAAAGGTTTACCATCATTGGAAACGGGCGCTGTGGCTGAGTGGTTAAGCGCTTGAATTCCGAACCTGGGGTCCTGTGTTCGAATCTCGGTGAAGACTGGGATTTTTAATTTCGGGATTTTATGGCTCCACTGAGCCCATCCACCTCTAATGGGTACCTGACTTAAGTTGGGGAAAGTAAAGACGGTTGGTCGTTGTGCTAGCCACATGACACCCTGCTCGTTAACAGTTAATAAAAAAAAAAGATGACCTTAACCTCATCTGTCCTATAGACCGCATGGTCTGAAAAGGGAACTTTTTAACTTTTTATTTTTAACACAGGGGCGCCACAGGGGGCTGTTTTTTGTTTGATGTAATGCACAAATTGTAAGACAAATTTCTATACGGACAATAAAGATTATTATTATTATTATTATTATTATTATTATTATTATTATTATATATAAAACGTCCAACCACTGACCTTGTGTGTGACCGTCGATTATGTGTTTCAATGTTCTTTACAAATGTGTTGATTTGTTTTTCTTTCTACCAGGACGCTAGTGTACGAGTGTGGACACTGGACGGAAAGCAGGTGACGACAGTGAATGTACTGGACGACCTGCCTACAGGTGTTGTACTATTCGGATTTCCCTTTGCGGTTCATTACAGTGTCAATACTTTAGTGTAGGCCCTCATAGATCTCTATGACATCTGATGTAACTTTTGTAACATAGGGACTGTTGGAAGCAGTCTAGTACTGAACAGCTTTTATCATATTTTTTGGGGGGTGGGGGGGAGGAGGTTTACTAGTAGATAATTTTTCTCCTGAAAATGGCCAACATGGTAGTTAATTCACAAAATTGAGAACAACATCAGATAGGGGCGTTAGCTCCCCTGTTTCTCCTCCCTTCCACACATGGTCAATTTTTTTCTCCCCCAGAATTTTTTATTCCCAAAAACACACACGCTAACAACTCGCCCACACACTAATGAAACCTTCGTTGCCACTTTCCTTCTTTTAAAGATTTTTTTATGGACTGAAAAACTCTGTGGGGAAAGGGAAGTAATCCGTGGTAATGGATTTTCTTAGTGTCATAAATTCCCCGTGAATGATCTGCCCTTGGCTCTGTTATTTTGTTACTGACAAGCCTGGATTTAATGACTGAGTGTAGGGTCAAGTCTTACTCCACATGTACTTGTTTGCAAACTTTTATTTGTACATGGGCATGTGTACATGTATGTCTCTACCTGCATTAATATCTTTTAAGACGAAGGATGACTATATGCGAATGGTTTTCTGAAATTCTAAATGAATTGTCTATATTGTAAAATCTCGAATAGACATGGGCTAGATTCCTCAAATACATGACGTATTCTGAAACATGTTTTAAAAAAAAATATTTTATTTTACTAATATGGGGCTGATACTTCCTCCAAGGGGAACTTAAAAATGCGAGCGTATGCATTATTAGTAAGGTCTTGTTTGTATAGGGTTAGATCTTACGCCAGACTACTGGAAAGGTCTTGTTAGTATAAGGTCAGATCTTACGCCAGACTACTGGAAAGATCTAGCCCATAGGGTCAAATCTTACACCAGACTAATGGAGAGGCTTTCTGGGGTCTGTGGTGTGTTTGAGGTTCAAAGCTCTGCACTGGAAGGGATGTGGGTCCGAGTGACGTTAATCGTTTCACCCCCCCCCCCCCTTAAACATGTCCAGACTACATAATAGGAGCCTGGACGAGGCAGTATACCAAAGCAAGAATAAGATCTTTGAGTCATCTAATCTCTTACTCTCGTTGAACTCGAAAAAGATTAAGATGTCTGTGTGTAGTCAATGAACATTTCTGTGTGTAGTCAATGAACATTTCTGTGTGTATTCAGTGAACATTTCTGTGTGTAGTCAATAAACATTTCTGCGTCTAGTCAATAAATATTTCTGTGTGTACTCAATGGACATTTCTGTGTGTAGTCAATGAACATTTCTGTATGTAGTCAATGAACATTTCTGTGTGTAGTCAATGAACATTTCTGTATGTAGTCAATGAACATTTCTGTGTGTAGTCAATGAACATTTCTGTATGTAGTCAATGAACATTTCTGTGTGTAGTCAATGAACATTTCTGTGTGTAGTCAATGAACATTTCTGTGTGTTGTCAATGAACATTTCTGTATGTAGTCAATGAACATTTCTGTGTGTAGTCAATGAACATTTCTGTATGTAGTCAATGAACATTTCTGTATGTAGTCAATGAACATTTCTGTATGTAGTCAAGGAACATTTCTGTGTGTAGTCAATGAACATTTCTGTGTGTAGTCAATGAACATTTCTTAGTCTTAAAGAAACGAGCGCAATTTACATTTACAAGATTTTTGGGAAATAAAAAAAATAACCAAAAAAAGAAACATCTGATCTTTTTCTGTCAATGAAGAAAACAGTTCCTGGTGTAAAGAACTCTCTGTATTCTTATTTTTAATGTATAGTAACTATTCATAGTTTGAAACTAGGACTTCATGGTTTTTACATTGATTGTCATTGTCTTTCTTGACGGAGTAACTTAGACTAATTTGTAGTAACATTGAGATAGAGCTAGCGAAATATGAAATACAACTCTTCAGAGAAACCTGGGAATACTCTACACCTCATCATGTTCGGTCCTCCTGCCCCAGCCTACTTGGCACAGAGCTGTCACTTCATTTCTTTATTTTATTTATTCGTCTTCCTTTTTTGTTTATACCTAGGTCTCTGATGTTTGTTTGTTACCTAGGTCTCTGGTGTTTGTTTGTTACCTAGATCTCTGGTGTTTGTTTGTTACCTAGGTCTCTGGTGTTTGTTTGTTACCTAGATCTCTGGTGTTTGTTTGTTACCTAGGTCTCTGGTGTTTGTTTGTTACCTAGATCTCTGGTGTTTGTTTGTTACCTAGGTCTCTGGTGTTTGTTTGTTACCTAGATCTCTGGTGTTTGTTTGTTACCTAGGTCTCTGGTGTTTGTTTGTTACCTAGATCTCTGGTGTTTGTTTGTTACCTAGGTCTCTGGTGTTTGTTTGTTACCTAGATCTTTGGTGTTTGTTTGTTACCTAGATCTCTGGTGTTTGTTTGTTTCCTAGATCTCTGGTGTTTGTTTGTTACCTAGGTCTCTGGTGTTTGTTTGTTACCTAGATCTCTGGTGTTTGTTTGTTACCTAGATCTCTGGTGTTTGTTTGTTACCTAGATCTCTGGTGTTTGTTTGTTACCTAGGTCTCTGGTGTTTGTTTGTTACCTAGATCTCTGGTGTTTGTTTGTTACCTAGATCTCTGGTGTTTGTTTGTTACCTAGGTCTCTGGTGTTTGCTTGTTACCTAGATCTCTGGTGTTTGTTTGTTACCTAGATCTCTGGTGTTTGTTTGTTACCTAGATCTCTGGTGTTTGTTTGTTACCTAGATCTCTGGTGTTTGTTTGTTACCTAGATCTCTGGTGTTTGTTTGTTACCTAGATCTCTGGTGTTTGTTTGTTACCTAGATCTCTGGTGTTTGTTTGTTACCTAGATCTCTGGTGTTTGTTACCTAGATCTCTGGTGTTTGTTTGTTACCTAGATCTCTGGTGTTTGTTTGTTACCTAGATCTCTGGTGTTTGTTTGTTACCTAGATCTCTGGTGTTTGTTTGTTACCTAGGTCTCTGATGTTTGTTTGTTACCTAGGTCTCTGATTTTTGTTTGTTACCTACATCTCTGGTGTTTGTTTGTTACCTAGATCTCTGGTGTTTGCTTGTTACATAGATCTCTGGTATTTGTTTGTTACCTAGGTCTCTGATGTTTGTTTGTTACCTAGATCTCTGGTGTTTGTTTGTTACCTAGGTCTCTGGTGTTTGCTTGTTACCTAGGTCTCTGATGTTTGTTTTGTTTGTTACCTAGGTCTCTGGTGTTTGTTTTGCTTGTTACCTAGGTCTCTGGTGTTTGTTTTGCTTGTTACCTAGGTCTCTGATGTATGTTTTGTTTGTTACTTAGTTCTCCGATGTTTGTTTTGTTTGTTACCTAGGTCTCTGATGTTTGTTTTGCTTGTTACCTAGGTCTCTGATGTTTGTTTTGCTTGTTACCTAGGTCTCTGATAGTTTATTTGTTTGTTGTTGCTTTTCGTGTGAAGACAAAAAGCTCTTGTTTTGTCTCGAGTCTCTGACGACTGGTCAGGTGGTGGCGACGTCATTCAAACGGTTGTCTTGCTAGAGATGTCCCTGTGATCTTCCAATGCAGTGAGTTATCGATCCAGCCAGATAACTCTGGTATCCAAACCACAAAGTGTTTCTTGTCGCAGGTTTTCACCTTACTCCCTTTTCGTCCCTAGCCCCCCCCCCCCTTTACTACCTGTTATCAGTCCTCTGTCTCCATTGTTTAGTTTCCTCGCTGTGATAGCGGCACAAAGAATGTGAAATCTTGTCCTCGTAGGAAAACAGGTTTTAGGCAGCTGTCTGTTTTTTAGGGAGCTTACCAGTGTGTCTTCACATCAGTGATGTCTGAGGTACGGACATATCTGGCCCGAGAAGCGGTACTTTCTGGTCCCTCGAAACCTCTGCCCACCTGATAGGCTCAGCAACGTTTAGTTAGTTTTATTTTGCGATGATGCGACAGGGGCGTGTCGGAAATCGAAATAAATCCTTTGGCAAAGAAAAGGTTGGGCACCAATTTCTTAGATGTTAAGGGATTAGGAACATTTTCTTGACCTTATTATAGGAATGGATATAGACTTGATAAGAGTCCCAAAGGTACTTTGAGAGATGGGGCTCTTTGTAATCAGCATTACTTCGTTCTTTTTCTCTTTCTTCAAAATGATTGAGATTATCCCTGGAACTATCTTTGAGGTGCCCGCCAAGCATGTGGGGGCCCTAAGCTATAGATTGTGTGTTGCCTCTAGGTAAATTAAGCACTATACATAAACATGTATTTAGGAATACATAGATATGCGAGTGAGAATCATATTGTCACTTTTAATTGTAAGACTTTTAGCTTTCCTAAAAAAAATGCGTTGAATTTAAAAATGAACTCGCATTTTTGTTAATGTGTTAGGGCAGGGGTGGGCAAATTACGGTCCGCGGGCCACATGCGGCCCTCCGAGGTGTTTTATGCAGCCCGCCGAGGTGTTTTATGCGGCCCGCCGACACCTACAGAAATCAGATGTGCCCACAGTATATAGATATAAAAATGCAAATATTAAAATAAAATCAATTTAAATTATTGAAACTGTCTCATTATAAAAAGTTGTAAGTAAACGAAGATTATGCTTATTGGCTATGCATCAATACACTCAATCCAAGACACAATGTCTGAGTGTTGGGTAGGAACAAGATGGCAAGTGTGACAACTGATGGAGTTCGATATTTGACTGAGAACCATAAACTTGAAACAGGAAAGTTTGCACAAAGCTGCATATAATTTTAACATTATGCAAATTCACAAGGTAGGAAACTTACTAGAGCTAGGGGAGTTAACCACGGGTTGTTCTGATTTATGAATAAATAATCCAATGTATCCGCTAGCTTAGCATGGGCAAGGCAAAGGAGAAGAATATAAAATCTCAAAGATGAAATTGTTATGTTACATGAAGGACATTGACTGTGACCTTGTTACCAATATTTCTAATGAAGAGTGGAAGACAAAACTTCATTTTCCTTATAATTGCTGTTGCAATTGATTGTTTACTTATGAAAATGCATGTTAAATCTTTTCAAAAAAGGCATTCCCATTTCTACAGGCAAGCAAAAAACAAATAGTTTTTGTCATGTTACTTTGCTGAAAGGTGGAACTTTCCTTAGTGAAATGATTAAAAGTACAACACTTATTAAGAGAAGCCGATTCAGCTCCAGAGGACATAACTCAAAGCAAAGAGAAGTTCCAGTCAGCACTACCACGGGAGTTTTATGGGTGCCAGAAGCTGTATTTCCACACTTAAAAAAACTTTTGCTGCTGTTCACACTATTTGGGTACACTTGCATCAGTTCCTCTTCTTTCTCATTTTACATGTTGGAGGGTTCAGATCAGCAATCCTATATCTGAGATGAACCGCGTAGTGGTTTCCAGATCAGGCAGCTCTCCGAATAGTCTTTGGAGAGTCTTGTTCGGTTCCCTTGATTTAGTATGCACAATTAAAGGACATGTTCAGCATTCTCTTGTGAGGCTCCACAAAGGGAAGGCTTCGCTCGTCCCGACATTTAACTTCCGGAACATAAATTGTCTCATTCAGTGAGCAAGCATTTTTTTGTGGAAACTAAACAAGTATAATCAGTGGTCAATATTGACTGGCGTAATTGACAGCAGTCACACACGGGAATAACAACTAGTAAGATAGTTTCACAGTTAAGAAACATTATGCACGAGTGTAAGAAGTAAAATAATGCACATTAAGTACAACTGTATATTTGTGGGGATATTGTGATAAAAAAAAGACAATAGCTATTTTTTTTAAAATCGTAATATATGAATTAAAAGACATTCTACACAGCAAGCTTATCTATATATATGCAGCCTGCCATTCCCAAACTTTTTTTAATGCGGCCCTCGATACAAAAATGTTGCCCACCCCTGTGTTAGGGGGTACTTGCCTTTCCTAGATCACCCTACTCCTTATTTCCGCCACCTCTCATGTCCAATACATCAAGCTCTTTTATCTGATGCATGTTGATAGTAATGATAGATAGTGACCAACTTTGAATAAAGGCTACACCAATGGATGGGGGGGGGGGGGGGAGGGGGGTTTGCATTAAACCACTTATGACAATTTAAAAAAAAATTACGTGAACCTAGTTTGTCAAATAAAAACTAAATCTAATCCCTTAACGGCGTCTTTCCAGAGAACGATGACTCAACAAGAAGAGGCGCTCCAGTGTCTCAGGAGAAGTCTACTAATGCCCAGCCGACAATTAAAGATGATGACCGCTTGGCTGTCCAGTCTGTGGCCTACTGCTCAAAGTGCCGTCTTTTGTTTGTTTCACTTAATAAGTAAGGACAAATCTTATGACATTCTTAAAAATCTTGTACTCTTAAAACAAATGCGTAAAATTTTAAAGGAAATTCTCTCTGTTTTTAATGATATATATTTGTATTATTTAGAGTCAATGAACGAGAATTGTTTGGTTGAAGACACCTAGATTTAAGTTTATTTGTCTAGTCATTTTTATTGCTCATTTATTTACTCTAACCTCAAGGTCAAGGCATGTTCTGGTCTACAGACTTCTCTCTGCTGGTTCGAGCTTCTCTCTCAAATTGGCGTCTGCTCTGAGCGGTTCTGGAATTGTGACTAACATTTCAGTCAGTCAGTGTGTCCTGTGGGTTACCAGAAAGTCGGAGGACAAACTTAGTCTATCTGCATACAACATTCAGGATGTGGGCGATCAAGTTTTAGTAAGTTGTAAATGTTGACAAAATGGTTTGAGGGACAGAGAGACAGTCAGACGTTGTTGTTTAGTGTTAATATTAAAACATCTTCATAATTATTACATGATATTAGGTTTTACAATACACCAGTAATATTTTTAGCTCTATTCTTAACATGATTGATATTTCTCTTGTGTTCTTCACAGTTGACTGACGTCCAAGTAGACAGTAAAGAACATAGTATTTTACAGACCATTAATACACAAGCCAACTTGACCAATGGTAAGAACCTTTGATTGATTGATTCTGTAATTGTCATTAAAGACTCAGACAATATGTCCTTTTGTGATTTTTTTTTTCAAGAATTTTGGAGGTTAACTATTTAGCCACCAACTTTCTTCTTCTTCTTCTTCTAGCCAGCTTTTTGCTGCTGAGCTGTTATCTCTTTTGCAGACAGTGCCAAGATAAAATAGTGTGCTCTTCTCTTTAGTTGTTCAGTACTACATACTGGGTGTGGGTTATGATAGGCTGTAGCAGGGTCTGCCTTAGCCACCAACACATAGATCACTCTAATTTGTTCCATGGTCAAGGTAATGTCTGAGGTGGAAAGGATGAGAAAATTCAAGGCTGTAGAAATGAGATTTTTCTGAAATTTTTCACCATTACTTACAGAGACCCTTCACAAATCTGGACATTTCTGACAGGATCAAAAGAGTTTATGGGCCATGTAAGGACCTCCTGATCATTGTCAAACAAGGCTAAGTCATTGCTATGACCTTGTCACTAGAATCTCAGCATTCACAAAGACGAACCTGCCAAGAACACCAAAGACTGAAGCCCTACGTATGGCAGGAAACAGAGAGAAATGAAGAGACCTTTATTAGCAGATGACTTGCAGAGCAGCATTTATCAATCTGCACCAAGAGTTCTTTTGTGGTTTTCTGTTTGTAGTTCAAGATTGTCTATTATTGGTCACCAAAGATTTGTCTATTGTGTTGGTCACCAAAGATTTGAAACTATTTCCTTACTTTCACAGCTCTTACAGAATTTTGTTTTTCCTTTCTATTATTTTTTTTTTGCTCTCAAGTTTAGGACACCATCTGAGAGTCTTTGGGCATGTGCTTAATCGTCGCTTGGATAGTCTGGAAACATTCTTAAATCATCAAAATTTGCCAGCTAAAAGTTTTTTGGTTTTTTTTAGAGAAAAAGGGGTGGGGTGAAGGAAAGCACCTATAAAAAAATTTATTCATTAAAATATTAAATGTTTTGACAACTTTTTGTTTTGAAAATAACTCCATGTATGATTTGTTTAATGACAGCTCCTCCATCTCCCCTTGATTTGTTTCCCCTGCTCTGGAAGTCTGGGTTCCAGGAAGACTTCAAAGATCATTGGAAGATCAAAAGAACATCAGGAGAGTCCAAACACAAGAAAGACAATAAGAAACAGAAAATGGAGGCAGCAGCGAGCTAGCAATTTGGGATGAACTCTTTGTTTTTTCATGTGTTCATATTTAGTCATAATAACGCATACTTCTTGTAAACTAATACTTTCAATTTGTTAATTAATGTCTAGACAAAAAGGTGTCTTAATGTTGCTGTATGTTGTATGCATATTGTTTTAAAAAATGTTTTAAATAATAAAAACAAAACAATATACTCATACATTCAGCAAACATGTTTTTATAGTTTTATATGTCAGAATTAACAAACACAACATCTGATGATCTAAAAAATCTTAATTATTTCTCAAATGATTAGGTGAATTATTGATTTCTATTTAAATGTAATTGAAATAAAACCCCAATGAGTTCAAGTGATCAATACTTTGGACAAATTGTTATTTCAAGAAAATGGAACCAATGACCAGAAGTAATCAATTATTTGTAAGCCCAGCAGGTTAAACAGTCCAGTGACTGTAAGGAAAATACTTTTCCTTGGTACACAGGATAGTATAAAGTTCACTTCGTATTTTTAAGTGTCAGTGATACCTCACTTGACTGCATAGTACAAGGAAGTATTGAGGATTGAAAGTGTGGAAGTATTCATAAAAAAAATATTTTAAAAAACCTCAATCATGTGATTTGTTTTTGTTACAAATTTAAACAAAACAACCTTAGCATCAAATTGACATTGTCATATAAATGATTGAATGATAGATAACACAGCAAGTATTGGTTTAGCAACTTACAGAAACTTGTTGATTATAACAATAAGATGTTTAGATAGATCTACATACTCATGGCATTCATCCCACTTGTGGGGGAGATCCAGTAGAATCATCATTTTATCTTTTATTGGTAAAAAAGTTGTAATATTAATTTGTAAGCCAATGCACTATCAAGCAGGACTATTGCAGTGTGTTAGAAATAATACAGTTCAGACCAAGATTTAACACTTTTAGTAAAATAACTAAATTTAGGGACACTTCAGGACAGAAGACTAAAAGTAGCAATAATACATGAAACACTGAGCCATGATTTACATATACAAAACAAAACCTAATAAAATAATCAGAAAGACATAAAGTCACATTTCTTATTCCATTTTCTGGGACCAATTTGTACTAGTGCTTAGTCTTCCCTTGTGCTATTTGACCATAGAATGGGTTGCCTGAATCAGCCAGGCATTTAGTCTAGGCTGGGTGTTTCCTCGGGATTTTTTTTATTATATAATCCCCGCATTTTAAGGAAGTTTTCGGTCTTGGCAAGTTGCACCAATACTGACGTAAAATAACATCTGGGTCTTAACTATAACTGGAATATCCATGGGACAAGGTGTGCTTGGTCAATGGTTCCTTCTCCACCATCCACACAGCTCTCCAAATGTAGCTATTTTGCAGCACAAAGCTTAAGGTTGACTATCCCCTGTGTAATCGTACATCCTGGATCCAGGCCTCTTCACGCATACACCAGTTCCAGAAAAAACATCGTGACATTCGTTACATTCTATAGTAGAGCGTAGTGAGACATCAACCTCCGTCAGGAGTAGTGCAATCCAGACCTCCGTCAGGAGTAGTGCAAGCCAGATCTCCGTCAGGAGTAGTGCAAGCCAGATCTCCGTCAGGAGTAGTGCAATCCAGACCTCCACTTTTATTCGCCTAGTGAAATGAAATGCAAGTGGAAAGGCAGTGTGGTTGTTATTACTCTTGTTCATTTCCAAGCCCCGATAGGTTGCATTATTAAGGCTGACGTGTCCCATCAACACGAAGCTAAACTGGTTTTGAGGCTCCAGTGTTCCGACTTTCATCCCTTTTCCTTTCAGTTTGTAAGAACAGGTTCCGCCGGATTTTTAAGGAAATCACACGTGAAGGGTAGTAGCTGGGATTTGACTGTCAGAGACATTTAGAGACACAAGCCATGGGAGAATTACTTGGAAAGAGGGAGCTTATCCCTACCTTCCCCCCGGACATTGACAGTTCTTTGGAACCCTAAACACACCCCATTGTAGACACTGCACCCACCTTTATTACACCGTAAACCATTTCCTCTTTGAATGCCCCTTCCTAATCCCCCTTAGGCAGACCCTACTTCCACTACATCCCAACTTAACCAACACCATGTACGGCAGTGCTGAACAACTGAAGAGAACAGCACACTTTTTTTTCCTTGGCACAGTCTGCAAAAGTTCTTAGCAGCGAAAAGCTGACTAGAAGAAGGAGAAGAATCAGCCAAGAAAACCAACGCGTCGGCAGATATTCAGTCAATGATTAACATGCTCGACTAGATTGGCACATTGATACATGAAGGACGTAATCATCTTCTCTTTTGACGAAATGTCTGTAATTTATAAAATATGAAATTAAAACTATTAATAAAACTAATCTGGATATCTCATTAACATAGCAAAGGAAGGGAATTAGTGTTTATGTCTGAAAAATGGGTAAGATCACTTTCTAAACACATTTTATTTAAATTAATTAACGAAATTAACTCTGTAAACCAGAAAAAAAAAATCCAGATTGGCCTACTAGTTAATGTAACTAGAACAAAAAGTTTATGCATTCAAGCTATGAAACAAAACAAAAAGTGTGAACAATAAATGGACTAGTGACATGTTTTAAAAGAGAGCCTACTATACAATCTTGTACACGACAGAGAGTTGTGGTGTCTGCCAAATCTTTACTCGCCTCTGTTAACATAAAACAAATCGCGTGTTTTCTATGCTGAACTACTCCATTGCGATAATGTGGCTGATATATATATTATATACGTGCATTTCAACAGACTGGAGAAGGAGAGGCAGACAAAAGGTGAGCGAGGCACGAGCAAAGAATAGGAACATATAAACATTGCATGGAATGGGTTGCCTGAGTCAGCCAGGAAAACCAATGATTTGGCAGAATTTAAGTAATTGATTAACATTCATGATTAATTTGTCCTAAGGACACTCATAGGACGTAATCATGTGTACCGTACGACTTTCCCCCTTTTCAATATCAAACAAAAAGTATTAATTATCACTATTTCGGCGAATTAACTAAATAGTTTTTTTTTTTTTTTTTACTAATTCGTGTTTTTTGTTAGAAACAATAAATAGTTGTGCCAAGTTTCATCTTGATCCGAGAATGGAAACTGGGAGAAATATCGTGTTCAAAATATGTATCTGACAGACAGAAAGACAGACAGAGTTGTTGAGATAAGTTTTGTAAATGCAGTCAGAGATGGCCTCAATAGAATACCCCCTTCCCTTTCCCACATATTTTTGTTTTGGTCAAATATCACTTTGTTTTTATTCATTGTCATCTTTTTTTACAAATCGTTTTGAATGCCCTCCCCTGTTACCGCACTGCATTCATTGAAACATCGGAGACTCTTTGGTGTTCCCATTAGAGAGTCTTTGATGTTCCCAATTAGAGAGTCTTTGGTGTTCCCATTAGAGAGTCTTTGGTGTTCCCATTAGAGAGTCTTTGGTGTTCCCATTAGAGAGTCTTTGGTGTTCCCATTAGAGAGTCTTTGGTGTTCCCATTAGAGTATGATTAGAGAGTCTTTGGTGTTCCCATTAGAGAGTCTTTGGTGTTCCCATTAGAGAGTCTTTGGTGTTCCCAATTAGAGAGTCTTTGGTGTTCCCATTAAAGAGTCTTTGGTGTTCCCATTAGAGAGTCTTTGGTGTTCCCATTAGAGAGTCTTTGGTGTTCCCATTAGAGAGTCTTTGGTGTTCCCATTAGAGAGTCTTTGATATTCCCATTAAAGAGTGATATATGCGTGTGAATATTCCAATATATGTTTACTTTCAGGGGAAGATCTAGAACAAAAAAAAAAGAAAAAAACTTTGCTGGTTTTGCTGGTGATAAATGTAAAAGAATTTTTTTTTTTAATCTTTCTTTTAAATCTTTCTTTTAAATCTTTCTTTATGTTTTTTAGTCTAATTTGATAACATAGTAACAGAGTTATTGCAACGAATTAGAAATAATAGGCATGCGGGTTCAAGTTAGCCCGCGGACCTCAGGGACGAGTAGCCTATGATTGATGCCAAGAGTTATGGCACATAACTGTCTTCCAAACTCGTCTGCTACTTCCATACCTCCATGTATAACACAAAAAGAGGGGGGGGGAAAGGGTGGGGGCCGATCAGAAAGATGTGAGATGAAACCAACGTAAACGCGACGCTGTTGAGGTCAGTGGCACTGACGTGGTGGTCGCGAAGTAGTAACAAGGGGGGCGGAAATCAACGTGACGCTGGAGCGGGGGGGGGGAGTGCACCAGAGCGGGAGGGTTTAATCAAATTAGCAGGGGCCCCGGCGATTATCCCCTCCGTGTGAGTGGTCTGTGTTTTGCGCGCGCGCGGACCACGTGTAATTACCCAGTCGTTATTCCGGGTCCGAAAAGCTACCTAATCAGCGGCCGAATGGAAGATGTCAGGTGCGTAGAACCGTCATCATGTGGTGTGAGGGTGAAAGGAGGATTATGAGGAAGTAGAGGGGGCCGACAAGGGGGGGGGGGTAGTATAGTGCAATACGGTGCAGTAGTAACCTATGGAGGACATTAGTTGAGTGGTGAAGTATGTTTAGGGAAGACGGGGGGAGGGGGGGGGGCTTGATTCTGAAGAAATGGAGGGAAGGGACGCTACTCTAGAACAGACACGGAGGGGAGATTAGATTATGGTTGTACCAAGGGAAGTAATTCAATCAAGACCTTTTTTAACGCATCGATTACCTTTTCCTGATTGGTGATTTTTTAAAAGTTGATGTGGCATTATGGGAAGATTGTAACGAACGATCAGACCACTGATAATGATGATGTTAGGAGAAGGGAAGGGCGGTGAAGCACTGAAGGCCTTGATAGCTATGTTGGGAGGGGGGGGATTCATGAAGCCATTCTTAAGTGATCTGGACTCAGGGCTGATGAATAAGGACACACCGAACGTTGCAGGGTCCAGCATGAGACTAAAAGCGCTCAGATAGCGCTAATTAGGCTGGACACGTGACATCTTGTGCACAACCTTGTTGATTTTCTTCGCTCCATTCTGAGATAAGCGATTCGGTTGATCGGTTTGACCAATTGTCATCTGTGCAGTGATAATAAGCTAAAACAACTATTGCAAGCGGATACAAAATAATAATAAAACGATAATAAAACCGATTATATATGGACTACGCTGGCTCGGACATGTCACCCGCATGCAGGGCCGATCTTAGGCCACTGCAACTTATGCGACCGCAGTGGGCCGCGCACTTTCATAGGCCCCGCGCTTATTCTAGGTGTAAATTATTAATTAAACCATTATAACTTATAATGGGGTTCCCGAGGCCCTCTCATTTCCCAGAAGCTCCCGGAACGCTTCTGAAATTATTGAAATCTCATGAAAACTAATAAAAGTTTCCTGAAAAATAGACAAAATTGTCATCTCTTTAAGGTAATCATATCCAAATCCCGGTAGAAATTTTAGTTTATCTGTCCACTAATGAAAGATACACAGCCTTCCCAAATCTGTGGCATCTGGTGAATGAAGCTTTTCTCCCCTCAAACTAATCAAGAATTACTTGAGGTCAACAATTTGCGAAGATAGATTGAACAATTTGGCAATTATTGCTGTCGAGCGTGATCTATGCAGAAACATAGCTTTGATGCAATGTTCGTTAGATTTGATCATGATTTTGTACTTAGTAAGAAAGATAAACTATAAAGACGAATTTATTTTCCAATTTCAAAATCTTATTTTTCACTTATTATCCTTATCCCTACCCAGGCTGGGCCCCGCGCAATCCGTTTCGCATATGGCCCCGCACTTTCTAAGACCGGCCCTGCCCGCATGCCAGATGGAAGAATCTCTAAAGACATCCTATATGCTGAGCTTGCAGAGGGAGTCAGACTCACGGGCCGCCAAGACTAACCTATACAGATATCTAAAAGTGAGACACGAGAACTACAGGCATCAATCAAAGTATGTGGGACAGCATTGAGACAGACTTTGCGTTCTGGTAAGAACCTCACCAAGAGAAAAAAAAAAGCTTCCCATTTAGCTAGCCCTAAAACAGATGCTTTTTGTCAGGTTTACTTTCGTAAATCTGTTATTGAATTTATGTATAGTGTATGATTGCTTGATATAATGTGCAGTCGAACTTTTCAGGAGGCATTAAAATATTTTCTATCGTAAAGATGAATTCTTTTAGTTCTTCACTTAAAATGGTCGTTGTGCTGGCCACATGATACCCTTGTTTACATCATCTGCGCTATAGATCGCAAGGTCTGAAAGGGAACCTTTACTACTAATTTACTTCCCCTAAAAAGCAAGGATCTCCGGCATACCAAGGAATATTGGGTCATAGAGTTGGACTTATAATTTACAAATACAAAGAATTATTATCCATCCTATACCACTGTGGTCCTGAGTTCGAATCTCGGTGAAGACTGGTATTTTGAATTTCGGGTTTTTTAGGGCGCCCCTGAGTCCAACCAACTCTAATTGTTTACCTGACTTTAGTTTGGAAAAGTAAAGTTTATTTTCTGTTGTAGTGGTCACATGACACACTGCTCATTAACCGTTGGCCAAAGAAACAGATGACCTTTACATCATCTGACTTGTATGTCTTTGGGTGTAGAGAAAGAGCTTTTCTTTTTTACTTTACTATGTAACAAACGTATCTTAATATGGTGTTTGTTATGTGCTCTGAAAGAGACAGCTCTCACAAAGGCCATGGCATGGGACACACATTTGAGAGCCAAAGAAAAACCCCTATTGAAGACCGAACTAATATTTTTTCCCTGGCACTGCCAGGGTCGAGTTTCGTTAAAGAGATACAAAAATCCCTTTAACAGTGTCAATTGAGAAATTTTCTGGTGATGTGGCTGGTCTGCAGCAATATCGCTATCTGACAGGCAACGAGAGACTTCTTGGGAATGTTAAGAGCCTCGAAGGTAAATATTATTATTATTGTTATTATTATTCTTCTTATTATTATTATTACAGAATATAATTACTTTTTAACTGTACAACACATCATAATAGTATTAGAAAGTCTTTGAACTTGGGATCAATTTCAAATGTCAATGTCAATGATCAAATCTGAAAACTTTCTAGAACTCAGCGTCTCATGAAAGAAAAATGTTTTGCAAGTGTAAGTTTACTGTCCGACAGTTTTACGAGGACCTCCTAAAGTAGCTAGGTTTATATGTTTATAGGTTTATATGTTTATATGTTTATATGTTTATAGGTTTATATGTTTATATCTTATCATAAGATCATATCATTATCGTACAATTGCTCATTCTTCCCTAGTGCCATCAGAGATGGGAACGGGTTGCCTGAATCAGCCAGGATTCAATGACTTAACAGAACAAGCATGACTAGATTGACACATGAAATTCAAAGAAATAATTATCTTCTCTTTTGAAGTAACTTCAGTAGCGATAAGATAAGATGAGAAAACAAGAAAAGATAAGATAAAATAGAAAAGATAAGATAGGATAAGATAAGAAGATCGAATAAGAAAAGAAAAGATAAGATAGGATAAGTAGATGAGCCCTACAAGAGTTGTGCAAGCGCAGGCAACTTTTTTTTCTCATTAGAGTCTCAAACTTGGGATAAACAAAGACAACAATGTACCTGACTGTCGCAGTCGAGCTGCATTAAGTCGAGTGTTAACCAATAATAGAGCTCCACAGCGTCCACGAAAGACTCTTAGGCACGTTTCGGTGACCTAAATTTAAGGCTAATTAAAGAAAGCAGAAGAACAAATCTCAAAGGGCAATATATTACTAACGACGCGTACAGCAAAACAAAGTCATATGATACTCCATATAACTTCCGAAGAATCTTCTGAAGAATTTCTTACTAAATCTTCTGATCTCCCAGGGGAGCATAGGGTCCCAACCACACCTCTCTTGGTTCTGAGCAGCCTGTAGCTACACAATGAAACGTAGTGTCACGTAGCATAAAGCAGCTGTTGCATTAAGTTTGTTGCCGTAGTCAATTTGCTATTTTCCCAGACGTGCTTGGAGAGTTTAGCCATGGCTGCAGAAACCTTTCCTATTCTTTTTGTCAGCTCAGTATGTGGGAGGAGATAGCTCAAGACCGGACAGCATGGAGACAGACTGTACGTGATAGTACGAACTTCGCCGAATGCAAAAGAAACGAATCTGCGTCAGCCAAGAAAAAGAAAAAGAAAGCTGCACTGTCAGCTAGCCCTAGCACTGATGCATATATATGAACGAAGTGTGTCAAACTCTACCGCTCCAGAATTGGCTTGCTCAGTCAATTCAGATTCTGCCCCTGTTCTGTTGTCACAGATATAAATAAAATACAGTAGACATTAATTAATAATAACAATAATAATAACATAGACTTTGTGTTTATACAAGTAGACATAGAAGATTATCTTTTTCATGCAATAGAGAACCTGGCGTACAAGTAGCTGTTAGTTGATTTCTCTCTTGCATCAACTCTTGTGGAACTTCCTTCTGATTGCTTGACATCATGTTCTCGACGTTTTCGTTGGCTTCCATTAGTTTCAAAGCAATGGATGTCTTCATACCTAAAACTGGGTTTATTTCTTTCTTGATCACACTTTAAATGTGACCGATTCACCCCCTAATGGTTCAGGTTACAAGATAAAGGGTCCATAGCCAAATTAACAATAATAAGGAAGAAACAATTCAACGGGCGTAGTCGGTTAGAATTGTAATAATGTAGAACTTCTTTGATGGATATGGGTTAAACGTAGCGATTTTCGGGATTTTATAATACAAATAGTTGTTAAACACTAACTTGGTTTTATTGGTTTATTTTAATTAACATTTCAAATAAAAAATAAAGCTACCAAGTTACCTAAACATAAAAAAAGTGGTTACAAAGACAGTTTGTGTGGAAACACAAACTCAAAATCGGCCCCCGTAGTGGTCCACCCAGGCAGGTAAAAAGAGAGATTTCAATATTTTCAGAAAGAATATCAGAATGAAATTCTATCAAAGGCAAATAATGGAGAAAGAAAGTTGACAGATGGTGTAGATCTACTCTGGCAGGCTATGCTGTAGATCTACTCTGGCAGACTATGCTTTAGATCTACTCTGGCAGACAATGCTGTAGATCTACTCTGGCAGACTATGCTGTTTCGTATCCGATTCATGTCTTAATAAGATACTACTCAGTGGCGTCACTAGGTTGGTGTAGGGGGTGCGGGCCGCACCGGGTGACACCCAAGTGGAAAAAGTGTACTTTTGCACACACACAAAAAAAAAGAAAAAAATATTACAGTAACAAAATACAAAAGCATTAGAATGGTTGTATAAAATTGTGCCTAATGTTGAAAAATTCACCAAAGTTTTTATTTTGTTGTTTTGATAAATAATGGACATGTCCAAAATTAGAAAATCACGAGAAGACTGAAAAACGTTTATTATCTTTAAAATTTAGAATTTTTTTGCAGAAAAAGAGATAAAGGCAGCGAAAATGTTTGTATCTAAAATTGAACCCGAACTCAGATATAAATGTTTTAGAAAACCATGTACAGGATATACTTATCAGACAAATGTGTACACTTATCTCTTGTATCACACTACACCTAACATAGATTTCTAAACTTGTAAGATATATTAAAATTGGCAATGTCAATGTTCTCAACGTATACCAAAGCTGGTATTATTCTTATCTCGTATATGCCCGGATAGGGATGTGCTTAACTTAATGATGTGTTAATTTCAAGGATATGGTTAGGCAGCTTTAATGTCTGGGGTTCATGAAGGAGTGCAGGTACAATTAGGAAAAGAATGCAAAAGCAATTGTAATGTGTTCACTGAAGCTGTTATCACAATTCTTGATCAGAAAATGATTTTTGCACAACATTTTTGGAACTCTAGAATTTTTGTTTCTTTCTTCACCGCTTTCACCATTTGATCAATGAATCAAACTGAGGTGTCTATAAACAAATGGTTTGACCGCTCTTCATTCTGCTATCTGACACAGGAAAAAACGATTTGATGAATGTATGATTTGATTGAAGCTCTTTGCCATAGCGCTGAAAAAAACTGACGCTTGAGGTGCAGATCTGGGCCGGCCTTAGGCATAGGCAAATTAGGCAGATAACTCTTGTCAAATCAATATAGCGTGTTATTGCAACAGAAAAAAAAAACACTTTAGGAGAGTAATCTCAAGATGCCGGACTCACTATTCAACTTGAGAACAAGAGGTTAATGATGACTGCATTGATCTCTTTTACACTGAATCAGACAAGATATTTTGACTGAAACAGCAAAACTAGAATGTATCTACAGGCAGCAAAAATTAATCTTAAAGAAGGCATAACTTGGCAGTACTACAGTTTTACAATTCAAATGGCATACACATCAAACTTCAAGGAATCTCTTTAAGATTAAGCTTTCAACTGTTTCTTGACTAATGCATGTTTACGTGGCGAAATTTTTAAAATTTTCAAAGTTGAATTTAAGAACTATTAATTAAAGAGCTTTTGTGAGACGAATTTCATATCAGGTAATTCTGTCCATTCAAAACGAAACGGAAAAAGTTATTGACTTTAAAGTTATTTATAAGTTTGCAAGTTTGAAATCCTGAAAAGGAAACTTTTAATTGTTCATTATGAAAGCTCTTATTTGCTTTAAAATGTTTAGCTTAATCACATATTTTTAATTAAAGTTTTTTTTGTTACCGATTAAAATAGTTTTGCTATGGCTGCATTGTTTTTCTCATTTATCGTCGATATCATAACACAACAATGTTTATGTTATAGGGTGAGTATCTAAGGCATGACTGCTTTTTGCAGTTGTTTCGGTGCCATAGTGATAGTCTACTAGACCTATTTAGTTTGTCTTTACTTTGTCTTTACAGGGAGTTTGTATGGGAGTGGAAGTCTACACTAAGCAGCTAAAATTTTTTTTAAAAATCTCTTCTTCTTCTTTTACTTCAGTGCTCTACGTTGCTATCATTGCACTGCAGTTCACGCGATAATATGAAAAACTACGTAGTAATTGTTGTTATACATTATGTTCCAATTATATGCATATTAAATAGATTTTTTCTCTTTAAAAATTAAAGTAAACAATTTTTTTTGTAAATGTAGTTGTTAGTATGACAGAGCTTATCTAACTTACTTTGTAATACAATTGTAAAACAAATAATTGTTTCGACAAAAAATCTAAAATCTAAAAATATGGTAAACATAGTCATCTCCCTTACGTCGTAGGGGTGCTGTGACAGTTCGTCGTAGGGTTGCTGTGACAGTTGGTCGTAGGGTTGCTGAGACAGTTCGTCGTAGGGTTGCTGTGACAGTTCGTCGTAGGGTTGCTGAGACAGTTCGTCGTAGGGTTGCTGAGACAGTTCGTCGTAGGGTTGCTGTGACAGTTCGTCGAAGGGTTGCTGAGACAGTTCGTCGTAGGGTTGCTGTGACAGTTCGTCATAGGGGTGCTGTGACAGTTCGTCGTAAGGAAGCTGTGACAGTTCGTCGTAAGGAAGCTGTGACACTTCGCCGTAGGCGTAACCGCATCCCTCCACTCTTCCCAGTTAGATCTGAATATTATTCTTGACATCTAAGCCGCTTCATGTCCTTGGTATCACTTCACAATGGCCTGTGTATCATTTTACTTAGGTATGTGTATCCCTACATAGGTCTTTGTATCAATGTAGTCATTTATCAATAGACCTTTTACAAAAAAAATCTATATGTAAACACAGCATGAAAGCATATGTGTAACTAATATGCGATCATTTATTCAATTAGTTTTCACACTGTTTGTTACAGTGACATTTTCTTTTTTAAGCTAATGTCAAAGATCTGAACCAGCTTAATAAATACAAACTGAGGAACTTCCTGTCCCCCCCCCCTCTCTCTCTTTCTCTTCTTTTCTCTTTTCCTCTTCTTAATAATAATAATAATTGTATTGATAAAGCGCTGTTAACAAACAAAATGTAGGCTCAAGGCGCTGTAATAACATTACAAACACAAACACGACAGCTAAAATGACAGCTAATCTAAAAAAGTTTTTAACAGATAGGTCTTAATGTTCTTCTTAAAAGTGGTGTAGTATGTTGTCTGTCTGAGATCAATGGGGAGTGAGTTCCAAACCTTTGGTCCGTGAACTGAAAAGGCCCGCAGACCGTAGCTTTTGAGGGAGAAACGTGGCACTACTAACAGCGTTGAGTCCATTGAGCGCAGGGCTCTCTGGGGGACATATGGAGTAATCAGTTCGCTAAGGTACAGGGGCATCTAATTGTTATATATACACTGATGACAAAGTGTGGCGACCTTGTAATCGATTCTCGCTTTCACGGGAAGCCAATGGAGCATGCGCAAGAGCGTAGTAGCAGAATCTTGTCTAGTTTTTTTAAGGACTATTCGTGCGGCGTTGTTCTGTATACGTTGCAGCTTGGCTATTTTGTCATCAGGTATACCTGCTAGCTCGGCGTTGCAGTAGTCAAGGCGAGAGAGTATGAATGCCACAGCTAGCGTTTTTGTTGACTCCGTTATTAAATATGGTCAGATCTGGCCTAATCTACGTATATGCAGATAAAGACATTTGCAGAGCTGACTTATGTTTGGGTCGAAAGATAGTGTTGTGTCGAAGAAAACGCCAAGATTCCGCACTACATGGACAAAAGGAACATGGCAGTTCGTGATAAAGAGAGAATCTGTGCTTTCAACTTTTGAGACATTGTTCCGAGTGCCAATCTTAATTATTTCTGTCTTGTCTTCGTTCATCTTGAGTTTATTTTCAACCATCCAATCGCTCACCCTTGCAACGGTACCACCGATTTTCTCTGCCAGATGCGACACCTCTGAGGGTACTAATGAATCGTATAACTGTGAGTCATCGGTGAAGAAATGGTATAAGATGCCGGTTGGCCGTATGACACCGCTGAGTGGATATGTATACATAGTGAACAGTACTGGGCCTAGAACTGATCCTTGGGGTACTCCATACTTCAAAAGTAAGCTTGTTGATTCTGTTCCGCTAACAACGACACTTTGGGTGCGTTCTGTCAGGTAGGATCCAAGTCACTTTAGGACGACTCCTGCTAAACCAAAAGTTGCAGAGAATTTGTGCGTCATAATTTCATGTTCTAGCGTATCAAAGGCTGCGGACAAGTCTCTCTCTCTCTTTCTCTCTTCCTCTCACTCTTCCCCTTCTGACTCTCTATTTTTGAAACTGCTTTAAAAAAACACTTTAAAAAAAATCTATTCTGATCTGAAAAGTTCTGGGACGTACGTCTATTCTGTTTCTTCCCACTAAAACCAACAACCACAAACATCGATGTAACAATGTAACACAGACACTGTCAAATGTGACATCGGCCTACTTAACGTTCACATTTTTATTAGAAACGTACGCCCTCCTCACATTACCCTTAGCACGTGACCCACGAGCTTCTAGAGTTCTTTTCAAGCCAAGTGCTTCAAATTTCTGTCTCCATTGTCGTAATTATCAACATCACGAAAACAAGATTTGAACCCATGTCCATTGCAGATCCATTGTTTGTGTCTGCTTATGCTGAATTGTTTGAATTATCTCAAGATATCATATAGTAAATATTCGCTTAGATGAAAAGTGCCTACCCCCACCCCTCTCCCGCTCCACACACACACTCGTGGCGCTACGTCTCTAGTAGGTGAGGGGGGGGGGGAGTATCGCCACAACAATAACAAACGAGCATCAGTTCGAGTGGCCTTCCTGGCCCCCCTTCTGTGTTCGATAACACTTGAGATATCATTAGCTCTTATCCTGGCCATCCATTTTGCCCATGAAACGATCAGAAAGAAAAGACGAACAATGCTGTTCTCGGGCGAGAAAACACACACACATCCCTCCCAACACACACACACACACAGATGATGCTAGTGATGGTAGTGGCTAAGATCTTTGGTTGAAGATATCGATAATTTTTTTTTTTGTTCTATCGCTCGCCATGTTTCGACACTTTCCATTCTTCTTCTTGGTCGTCTGCTGCAATGTGTGAGCCGGAAGTAACGGCAGAAGTAGTTTGACCCTTGACGCCATTGTGGAGGCAAGGGCTATTACCACTGAGAACAAGGCAAACTCAGAAAATTGAATAAGAGAGAGAGAGAGAGAGAGTGACAGAGGAACGAACAATAAAAGACATCGTATCGCTCCTTGTAGATAATTACATACTTCAGAGATGAAGAAAAAAAAAGGTTGCATTGAAGCGGATCTTTCGTTTGTCTTAGAGAGCAGCCATTGTTACTCTCACCGGCACCTTCCAACCCCACCTCTAATAACTTACTGTCACTTGTCGTTTCCCAGCCTCCCCTCCCCCCTTTCACCCAACGCCCCGTCTCCCCCCCCCTCTCTTTCTCCCCCCCCCCCCGCCTATTCCTCTGTTACATAAAAATGCTGTTCGGGCTTGAATAACAACAACGGAAGTTCTCAAACTCCGAGGAAGGCCATATATTTTATCGAGTTCAAAGAGGCTGAAATGAGCGAGAAGAGGGCGCTATTGAGGGGCCGTATGGCGGAAACCGGAAATTCTGAGCCGGTGGGGGAGTACACCGGAGCATGCAAATCTTCACGGTCCCTTCAGAGGTCATGATTTTTCCCCCTCCCTGCTGTCCTGTAAGGAGGCGTGACGATTGCAAATTAGAAAGATATATGGCGTCAAAATATATGTTTCCCGCCATGTTAATAAGAGATGGGATGTATATTTTTAGAACGAGGCTGATTCGTGCACCAACATCAGTCTATTGTAAACTTTCTTAATGCGTCTTAATGCCTCAGTCTCAGAACGAGGTTAGTGTGCAATTTTTCAATCTTTCACGACACACGCGTGGTAATAACTAGATCATGGGCGGACTGGGTGTCAAAATCGGCCCTGACATTCCGGCCCACAAATGCATTGCCCTATAACGTACATCTATTGTTATCTGACCTAAATATAATTCAAGTTTGATAATGCATCGAAAACTGAACGCAAGCATCCAAACGTGGAGGATTCTGATAGACTTAATTGAATCATTAATGTATTGCATTTCTACATCTAGATAGAAATAGAGGCTATGGCAGTGGTTCCCAAACTTTTTTTTCTTAACGGAACACTTCGCACATTCTGAGTATTTACTGGAACATTTCGCTTATTTTTTTAGAGAGATTATTTCACGTCATTGCCTACTAGTTAATTATACCAGATGTTTGTGGATCACCTATTCAGGCTTCGCGGAAAACTAGGGTTCAATGGAACACATTTTGGGAAATACTGGGCTATAGGAAACCTCAATTTATGCAAACAATTTGAATAGACAATAGGACGATTCTCATGTCCAGTGTCCACCCAGAAGGTTTTGTCCAGTCCGAATGTGTGACTTGAATAGAGGCATTGTAATGATGTATCAGGCTGAACTAGGTCTATTTGAAAACACCAAATAGGATACTGACATATTTGCTATAGGAAACCTTAATTTGTACAAACAATTTGAATATTGCGACTTTAATTAGTTTGAATGGACTATTTGATGACATGAATTTGAAATAATTTTATATAATCAAAAGAGTGAAGTATAACACTTGAAAAGGGATCAACATGAAAGTTCTTGCAATGCATTACTTTATCCAGATTCCAAGATAAGAAGGTCCCACATCTACAAACTTTATCAACAATCTTTCAACACAAAACCTTGCAAGTGTTCTTATGTCATGACGCTCGTGTATTCCAGTCTTTAACCCTTTCAACGTGCCGTATGTTCAATACAAAGGACGACGCCTGCACGAGGGCATCTACATCATCAAGTTCCGTCCCGATCGCAGCGTTGTTAACAACCGAATAAAATACTCAGAAAGATTTCTTATTCCTTATTCTAGGACTTCTAGGGCTTTTATTTTGGGTCCCAAATGTGTGTCTTGCAGCCTTTGTAAGATCTGTCCAACTCAAGGCGCAAGAGACGAAAAGAAGACATTAAATAGAACACCGGCGGACAACGGCTTTGTCTGCGTGAGATGCGGAAACATATATATATATATAGGTCGCAACTGGGTTTGTGTAGGCATGTGATGTGCTGCACCCATCCTCTATCTTCGAAATGCTAGGCCTAACAACGTAGCAGAGTTTAAGTCTTTAATTAACATTAACAAATGGATAAGCCTTCTTCTCTTTCTGTAATTTATAAGATAAGATAAACAACTGATATAATTTTCTAATAAATTCCTACTATATCTTCCAAAAAATATAGTAACTAAGAATGAATAATTTATTTGTCTTTGAAGAATAATAGAGAAAAAATGCCCGATATGGGGATCGAACCCATGATGTTCGCATTATTGGCACAACGGTCTAACAACTTATCTAACCTGACAGAATGTTTGCCTCCCCATTTCGTTTCCGAATGGATTCGTTTTTTTTTAAATTTAATTTTATTTCTTACAAAACTTTGTTGAGCTCATTTTGTCTGGTACAAAGTTTTGTAGGAGGAACTTCTCCCAATGCCAGACCTCGAATCAAGTTCAGACTTTGCACGTTTCTTCATTGTCATTAACAAACTTGAATTTAAAAAAACACAATTATTTAGCCTTAATTATTAAATTTTGTTTGATATAGAAAGAAGAAATACATCTTACAGTAGGCCTACTGAGATATGTGACTGTAATTGTATAGTTTTTTTTTATTTAATTATATTATATAATTATAATTGTTTTAAAAAAAATATCGTTTTACTTGAGATTTAGTGTTATTGATTTGTAGATTTGGACAGTGACGAAAGTGTTACGTAATAATTGGAATTTTAATAAATTATGTTCCCAATTCGTACATTAAAACGTACAAATGTAAAGAAGGTTAATTAGGTCACTTGAAAATTTTTTAGAAATTTTTTATTTCCATTAGAAATATTTTTGGAGTTCGCTGATACTCATCCATGTCTACAGTCAGGTGTTCAACTAATTTGTTGGGAATCTTCGCTAATTTAATTTTCTCATTTATCAAGAAACAGAAAGACACAAGGCTACAAGAACAAAAAGTTTCCATTTCGAGGCTTAAAACAGGAAATGTAATGCCGGGGACTTTAATGGCGCATGCGCAAGCCCCGGCCATTTAATCCGGTCTCGGAAGCCGAGAGATTTGCTCGTGTTGGTGATTAGCTTCGTAAATGGCGGGAAGACGAAGGCCGCGTGGTGGGGCAAGTACTGTCCCCTTCATTGAAACATGTGATTACCGTCGAGGTGAAAGCCCTCGGTCAGGGGCTTTTTTTTTTCCAAAGCCTATCTCCATACCCTCCCTACACCCTCGACCAGTCGCTTATCATTTGATGCCACTTGTGCCTGCCATCTCCTTCACGGGGAGAAGTGTGTGTGTGAGTGTGTGTTTGAGGCTGTCATCCTATACGAGGAAGAACGAGGATAAGCTGTTGAGGCTTGGAATGGCAGGAAGACTGGACTCGGCGAAAGGAGGGAAAGCGGTAAAGGGGCGCGCTGAGAGATGGGAAAGATCCCAAAGTTCTCAAGGAACGCCATATTAAGTTTCGAAGGAGCAGTGTCCCCTGGTGTGAGAGCGAGAACAGAAGCTCGCTTATTTTGGGGAGGGGGGTCAAGGGGGTGTTTAAGAAACGGACCAAAAGTGTTTAGTGAAATTTGATGCTGTGGTTTAGTGACGTCATGGGGAAAAATACCTCCTTTATGACAGAAAGTCTTTGCCTTAAAATGATCAATTGAAGACATGGCGGTTCTAAAGATAGTAGGCATACTGAGATTCTCACAAACAGATTAGGAAAAAAAAATTAAAATTCCAAAGTTTTCACTTTTTCCGCCTTATTTGTGCTCAACCAAACAAATGTTTGTAAGTTTGTTTGCAGCAGAAAGAACGTCCACTTTGACAAATTTTGTTTCGGCGTTTAAAAAGGTAGACAATAATTGGAGGGACATTTTGCATTCTCCACCAGATGGCGTGGAAAGGAAAAAAAGGGGGAGGGGCTTATCACGACAAATACTCGTTTCTAAACAATGTCAAGGACGTTATGTTAAAAGATTAATGCTGCCAGAAATTAATCTGTGGTACAAATGTTTAGAAATTTGATTCTACAGTGCTAAAAAGTGAACAAAATTTACATTTATATTATATAAATCTCCAAAAATAGCTAAATAAGAATACAAAATAATTGATATACTTGCGTCTAAGATTTTGTATATATGTGTGTGTGTGCATGTATATGCATTGATGTATGTGCGTATGAACGTGTATGTTTGAGTCATGTGTGTTTGTGTGTTTTTCGTTGTGTATGTGTTTTCTTGTGCATGTTCATACAATAGTGTGTGTGATTGTGTGTGTGTATGTGTGTGTTTTGAAATGTTTTAACTTCTTTAGTTTATGTTTCTGCTTTTATTTTGAGGAACGAGAGTCTTACGCTTTCGTGACTTCTCGTCACACCTCGTGACTTCTCGTGTCTCATTGTTGTGCGGACATTTGCACTTACAGCCTACAAGGAAAGAGGCTAGATAACTTTATTATGTTGATTTCTGCAACATTTATCAAATGTTTTTTTGTTGTGTTTTTTTTTGACATCTTTGGTAGATACATAGGTCAATATTTAAAGCAAATACTAATAGATAGTAATAAAATAAAACAGCATCATACTTTTTAAAAAGTATCTACGGGTAATGTAAGGTGTATCGAAGGGTCGCATTTAACCGAAACCAATCCTAATAGAATGCCTGAACACCGGCCTGTATCGTTGCAGCCTGTGGGCAAGGTTGACTAATAGTTCGTTGCCACGTCACACAACGTGACGCAACCTGTACAACATGGCAACGAGCTATTGGTCTCCACTGCCCAAACAGGGTGTGACGTTACAGGTCAGTTTTCAGGGCTACTATAACGATTGGTCTCGATTTGATCTGCGTTTCACACTTTGATAAGCCTTCTGTACATGTTCCTTAGCATTAGGTACATATGAACTTGTGGGGTTGGGGGGGGGGGGGAGGTTGTTAGCTTAAATAATACACTTATAAGCTTAATATACACTAAGGAATACTACTGAAATCAATAAGCGACGCCAACACTAGAGGCTGGGTACATCCAACTCTTTAATAACACATTCTCTCATAACACAGATTACATACAACACTATGATATGAACTTTCTTACCAAGTGGAATAACTCTACAGACTAGTAATAAACACATACACAAAAACATAAGGTCTACAGAGGTTATTCTGATCTGCGCAGTGTCACGACATTGGTTGACATGAACTAGTCAGGAATCACGGAGTACAGTTCAATGGGTAACATTTGTCACGTGATAATTGGGCGTGGAATGAAGGGGAAAAAGTCTCGATGGGACGAGAGTTGACCACGTGACTTGAAATCAGTAACCTCCATGTTTTTAGAGGAGTCTAGACGTATGTAGAGAGCGTCACTAGTTGTGTACTTGATAGATTTCCGAGAGTATTAAGGTGGATTTATGTGAATAATTTCTTGTATTTCTGGATGTCTGGATTTGCCAATATATTGTAAATTACAATGTAATGTTCAATAAATATAATGTCTGCTACAACTGAGTTTACTTATGAATCTACATGTGTTGTGGTAATATTACTCAGTAGATCTAGTAGTGTCACAGCCTGGTTTCTGTTGTAGGCGTGATGACGCGAATGTCGTTGTGTGTGTTGTAGATACCTCTTCTGCTACTACTATAATGTTCTTTTTAACTAAATACTTTCTCACACGCACTATATTTGCAGGTGCGTGAGAACACTAACATACTGAATGCTACGACCACAACATTTAGAATTATTAATAGACTCTAGGTCAGCAGACATGGATTTTATTCACATAAAATATAATTCATAAAAGATATTGGCAAGTCCAGCCATCAAGAAATATACACAAAACACAGTACATTAGAATCCAATAGAATACTTTAGATATCACACATGCTCCAAAAATCAACCTTAATATCTATACATTACTACACTGAACAAGATATCCCTAATATTCCTCTCTCTACGAGAGCCCAAAATCAACTGAGGTGTCCACCTCGTGGTCAGTCCCCGACCAGGAAAAATCTCGTGCTAACTGCACGGAATAGTTCAGTGACTACTAGTCACCAAATATTACAGGGGTTCTAAAACTGATATATGACAAGTAGACATATGCAACAACAAATTTGATATGAAGAAGAATATTTAATTACTACACAACAGACATTCTAATACTACCAGAAGAGGTATTCAAATAATACAAAGAAACGTACATTTACACGCAGTCAGAAAATGGATTTGCATTTTTCGTCTCGTTTGGTTTAAAGTTATCCCCCATGAGCTTGATCTTGATCTCGATGACTGGAGATTGCCTGTTTCGTCGGCTAAGAGGGATGTAGGTTTGGACAAGAGAGATAATTTCCTTTTTCTCAAACTCGCTCCGATGGCGACAGACAGATATATTCATGTTAGCATTAACCAAGTAAAAACAGTTTACCTTTGTTTAAAAATATATACATATTAATATAAAGGATAACCTTCCAGTTGCGTTCAAAGACTACTGCTATTGCGAGATAAGTCTGTAACAACATCGATTCAAAACTTTATTTTAACAAAGACATTTTTTCAATAATACCTTACTAATGACCGCATCACTATCCAAGAGATAGAGACAGACTTACTGCAGCGATTGGACCCCATAATGACCTGCTAACTATCGTAAAAAAACGCAAGCTAAAAATCTATAACCATATTCGGGGCTCGAAGGGAACAGTACCAGGAAAAAGAAGAAGAGGCAGAAAGAGAAAGCGATGGGAGGACAACAAAGAATCAACGGGACTGCCATAGAAAGAGATTTTAACTAATGTAAAAGACGGTCGACAAATCCTGCATGGTTCCCCAACGGTACAACAGACTTATGGGATACGTAAAGGACAAAGGTAAAGGTAAAAAAATGTAGTGTTAATTAACATTCTAAAAGCCTACCATTTTCTTGCCTTGGAATTTTGATGATGTCTTTAGTGTGTAGAGGAGTGTCATATAAATTGTCATATTTTGAGTTGTTTTACACAATATGTTATTGTCAATGTTTTGGTTTAAGGCATATTAAATATTTATCTTACTTTGAATACAGCGAGGTATTAGTTTTTTTTTTACAAACGTCATTAGTTTGAGACAACAGCAGGGTAGACAATCTGTTTTCTACCAGGAGAGATATCTTCCAGAGTTGCCCTTCTTTGTTCCTAGCTACAAGACATAGGCTTATCAGCGTCTGTGACAACGGGAAAAAGAAAAACACATCGTTTATAATGAAAATCTTTGTCGTTTGGAGATTCACAGGAACAAAAGGTGTTATGACGCATCGACCAACAGGTCTCCGTCAGATGATAACGACGCCTCCCCCCCTTCCTTTTTTTTTAAGGTGAAAAAGGTGAAAGCAAAATGTTAACGAAGCAGTATAAACACAAAGTCAATGTACCGAGACAAGAAGGCTTTTTTTTAAATTGTCAACCCTTTTTAAAACCACACACCGACACACACACACACACAATTAGGAGGAGACAACAAAAACATAATATGCTACTGAATTCGACCAACAAAATGTAGATAATGATGTTACATGAAATCCTTGATAACTGGCTGCCCTAAAAGGTTAAGCGAATGTATAGATCTACTTGACTTTATAATAGTCTGATGATAGGCCTTTGCTAGGACAAATATGTACAAATGCTCCTTCTTCCCTAGTGCTATTAGAGCGTGGAATGGGTTGCCTGAGCCAGCTAGGAAAACCAATCATTTGGCAGAATTTAAGTCATTGGTTAACATGCATGAGTTGATGCATGATGCGTAGGACGTAATCAACTTCTTTTTTTTTTTTAAAGTAAGGTCTGTATTTTAAAAGATTTTAAAAGATAAAATCTATGTCTAATGATCTACACCTAGAAGAAGATGCGCAAATGTTTTCCTGAGCATTAATTCATTACACTCTACAATGAAGTTGGCCAACATGTGGAAATACACGAAGAAAATCCTTGCAAGAGAAATATTTTCACGTTCTCGAGCCAAATTTACATTTATTTCTTTTTATACTTTCAAAAAAATTAAAACGGTCGAGTTTTCCCGATGTGGCCAACAAGCTAGTGATTCTTTTCCCAACAATAAATATTAACTGTCACATTTATAGGAAAATTGTCGCAGACTTTTTTGTGAAGCTTGTCCAGTGTCCACCCAGATTTTGCCCAGTCCGAATGTGTGACTTGAACAGAGGCATTGTAATGACGTATCAGGCTGAACTAGGTCTATTTAAAAATATCAAATAAGATAACAATAAGATACGACAGAACTCTCAGTGGTAAAGGGGAAATCATTCAGTAATATTTAAAAATGAACTAGCTACGTCCCTTACTACATGCTATTTTAATGTGTATTATGATGTAAGCGCGAGATTTATTTAAGAATCGTTTTCTTGTTTATACCAGTGACATTTTGTTTTTGACTAGCTTCTAAAAAGCGAATTACATGGAAGTTACAAATACAATGTATGTTAGATAACTTTTATATCAATTAATTTTGTATGGCGCAACTTTCATGATTATACCATGCTCTGTGCGCAATCGTCCTATTCCTTTTGTAAACCAGTGGGTGGGGAGGGTATCAATGAAAAGTTGTCCGTCTGTCTCAGCTAACCCAGCTCAGACGAATTAGGATTTGAATTCGAGTCCCCTTGATAGCGGTTTTCTCCTCCCAGCCACACATCACACTTTCTTTACTGTACTATCTTATCTTATACATTACAGACGTTACTTCAAAAAAGAAGATAAAAGCGTCCTACGCATTTCGTGTGTCAATCTAGTCATGTATGTTAATCAATAAGTTGAACTATACTAAATCGTTTGATTTTCCAGATGATTCAGGCAACCCATTCCATTCTCAAATGGCACTAGGGAAGAAGGAACACTTGTATGAATTTGTTCTAGCGTATGGAATAAGAGATTTGTTGCTGAATAAGAAATTTGCGAGGCCCCTCAATGTGGGATAACGATAGTAATAAAAGGTTTCAGGAAGTGACGACATAGTTGCTAGGTAAACCAAATGGAATTCTGGCGCTAGGCAGAACGACTCTCCCAGATCACAGAGAATTAATCTTGTTTTTAACAGAAACATAATTATAAATAGCTGTTCGTCTACAATAGTTTTTAGTCAACACAGTAACAACAGATCACAACATGGGGGAGGTAACTCTAGACCAATATTTTGTTTTTCCTGTTTCTTTTAAAGGTTGTCTTCTCTTCTTCCCTTAAAATGTTTCTAATAATTTGCTTTTCAATATATGACCTTTGACCTAACGCTCACCAATACTTTTCTTATCCTCCATCTTACAGTTGCTCCTAAAGATAGTACTATGTATTTGGTATAGTTGTCAATATCAATGTAGTGTTTCATTCTGGGCTTACCTTACATTAGTAGAGAAATTGATTTAATTAGAGAAATTAATTTAATTAGAGAAATTGATTTTAGTAAAGAAATTGATTTTAGTAGAGAAATTGATTTTAGTAGAGAAATTGATTTTAGTAATTTTAGTAGAGAAATACAATATCTTTGAACAATTTAAATTTCAATAATCAAGTCATTTTAGACATTTTTTTTCCCAGGGCGATCAATCAACTAATTATATAGTTATTACTTATTTGAACATTCTCATTCTAAATATCTTATAACATTAAAAGTTTCTCTCTCTCTCTCTTTCCTATTTTGTAGTACGATACTATGAATACTATGAATACATAGCTTCTCCACACACAAAAAATAATTCTTCTATGTTCATTTTCTACCTATAATACGTTTTCAAAAAAAAAAAATGCACATATCAAGATTAAGGAAGTCCCATTTGGAAAGGAGAAGACTAACCAACATATTTTGTTTTCTGATGAGACTTGTCTTTACCCAGAAAAGGTTGAATGTGAACTAATTACTGCATATTTTTTTATACTTCCTTTGAGCTTAATTTGTTAATATATAAAGATTTTTTTGTTTGATCCAAGAATAGTCAAAGGGAAATAACAAACAAATTATTTACTCAAATTCCATTTCAACATTATTACTGTTCTTTATGGTTCAACTTCTAACAATGTATCAGATATAATGGTCTATAGATCTAGAGAAGTAAAGATTTTATATGTTTCCAGAATGGATTGTAATACCTTTTATAGCAACAATCTTAATTTCTAATGAGTGTACATTTACATATGGTCTGATAGTGAAGTATATTGTGCTATTTTGTCATTAAAAAAAAATAGAAAAAAGACAAAAGTGTAGGAGTTATCGTGTGCACGTGAGGTTTTCTTTCTTGCCTAATACTCTCGTGTTTTTAAGCATAGAAATGAGTTGACATTGTGCCTGGGTTTTTTTTTTTTTTTGGTTAATAATAGTGTGTGTGTTTTACGTTCCGCTTAGTTTCTTGTATGATTCTTTTAGCTGAGATGGCGTTCTAGCTGTAGGTTCCTTCTATGGTACAATTTTTACTGTTTCCTCGTGTTAACGGTACGTAAGTGAATAAATGTGTTAATCAGGTTGATATTTCGGTACAGGTGTCGCTAATGAAAGTTCCTTGTTGCAGCGGCATCTCTAGATCCAAGTATTTTCTTTGTATCAGGGTGTTAGGCTTGTGGCTACGAGGGAGCGTGTAGTTTTGAGCTCGCCCCTGGAGCCGTGACAGTGTCATTGACCCTTGATTAGTTTGAAAATTGCATCTCCGTGTTCTACTATTTTGAGCCACCGGGCCGAGTGGCCGGAACTGAGTGTGCGTGCGTGAGGTGTGTTCATGTGTATAAATAATCATGCAATAATGTTTTATCACATGATTTGTACATATAATGAATCTAAGTATTTGTATTTAATATTAAATAGTGTTATGGTTCAATGATCTGTCAAATGGCTGTGTGAAGCGTCTAGTGTGGTAGCTTGACTTGTTGCCACCGCTGGCTAGCATCTGTGAAAGGGGAGCAGTTTTGTAAGTCTCTCTTGCCAGTACATAGCCTCTCCACAGCAAGTCCTATGCAGTACCTCCTCGTGGTGTCAGATGGAAACTGAGGCTGCGAAGCCTCAGGCTAAACAGCAAGGGTCTCGAAGAAGGTTTGGCCCCAAGATGTGAGGCAGGCATGGCCCGTCGGCGTGCGGACACGCCCTGTTGCCCACAAACCAAACCCCTAGCTATAGGTCAATAGCCGCACTGCCTTGTGTGTGTGTCCCTGTAAGGTCTAAGGCTAAGGGAGTAAACCCTAACAGAAAATCCGGTCCTGGAGCCCCGTAGGCGGGGGGACAGTAGTAAGACTACTGCTCTCTGGCAAACTCCTGCAGCCACCTGTCCCCAAATTGTGATGGCTCGCCATCCCTTTGGACCCGGTCAGTATGGAAGAGAGGCGTGTGCTGACGTGTGGGCAGCCCAGCACTCGCAAATTTACCGCCCAGGCTTTCCCCCAGCAATGGAGAGGTCACTCCATCTAAAATGCCACAGATGGTTCAACGATCGCTGACCACTTATTTTCAGTTCGGTTATTATGCAACTTGGTTTGTTGCTGTTCTTTGATCAATACATTTGCCCGTTGAGGTGGGGGACCCGGTTTATTATATTACCCCCTAGATAAACCCATAAAACCCGCCTTGACAGGAGTTAAGCTGCAAAATGTCAGTTGTTAAGAGTAACAAAAAAAATTAAACAAATTAATTCCACTTATCTTATTCATGGCAAACCAGTAACACAGACTAAAAACTCAAAATACCTAGGTGTTATAATAAATGAAAAACTGTCATGGAATCCACATATTGATGAAACTATAAAAAAATCCAACAAAGCATTAGGGTTTATTAAAAGAAATTTCTATAAATCAAATAAGAACATAAAACTAAAATGTTATTTAACCTTGGTTAGGCCAATAATAGAATATGCATCCACCGTGTGGGACCCCTCAACTCAAGAAAACATTAAGAAACTGGAACAAACACAAAATAGAGCAGTGAGATTCATAACAAACGAATATTCACATTTGACTAGGGTAACACCATTAGTAAAATCACTAAATTTAGAAAGCCTTCAGGACAGAAGACTCAAAAGTAAAGTAGCAATTATACATAAAACACTGAACCATAATCTTCAAATACAAAAACAAAATTTAATAAAATACTCTGAAAGACACAAAAATAAAGGCACATTCCTCGTCCCATATGCTAGGACAAATTTGTACAAATACTCCTTCTTCCCTAGTGCTATTAGAGCATGGAATGGGTTGCCTGAGCTAGCCAGAAAAACCAGTGACTTGGCAGAATTTAAGTCATTGGTTAATATGCATGACTAAATGCATGACGCGTAGGACGTAATCATCTTCTTTTTTGAAGTAACGTCTGTATTATATAAGATAAGATAAGATAAGAATAGAAGCAGAGGCTTATTTGACAGAGGCGCACTAAGATCTATTGGTAATGTTCCCGTTTACTGATACAGCATGTATACAATTAAAAGTGTCTGTAAGTTAAACAAAAATATGTACACTGTGCACAAATACTATTTTGGCCATAATTTTTGAAAAAAAAAATGGCTCACAATATTCTCCAACGTTAGAAAATATTTAAGACACTCAGTCAGAGCTACAATTTACAATCGAGTCGATTTAGCCATAGCTTTAAAAAAATATGAGAAGATAAAGCTGATAAATTTATTTTTTTACGAAATTCTCACAAAAGTGATAACATTTTCTTAGAAAAAAATATAACAATCTGAGATTCCAAGGTCGAGTTTTTAACAACGTGATAAAAATAGACCACGGCGTCGGGAACTTCACCGTCAGCTGTAGCGAAGTCCGGCTGACCATGCTCTCCACTCTTCAAAACTTGCTAAGTATTCTTCAAAGTTCTGGTCAGCACTACCCCACAATGTGATTAGGTCTAGCTACATTACAGTCACCCCTGAAATGTGTCACCTGGTTTTGTCCATATTTCCCGCACCCCTCTAGTGAAGCCGCTGATTATGATATAAAACAAGGTTACAAAGACAGTTTGTGTGAAACACAAACTCAAAATCGGCCCCCGAAGTTGTCAACCTAGAGTCTTCACCAGGATTTGATCACGGGACTTGCAGTTCCAAGTGCTTTACCCCTCAGCCACAGCATCTCCATTTATATATTTAGCGTACACTAATATTTTTTAAAAATAATAATTATTAACCGTATCCATACATTCAAAATTTATAACATGTTACAATCACTGGCGGATCCGGGGGGGGGGATGGGGTAGGGGCGATCGCCCCCCTCCCGCTCGGCCGACCCCCCCCCCCCTGAGGGGGACGGACGAATTTTAGTATAGAATTCACACAATTTCTATACGAATGTATTACTTATTTTAATAATATATACTAATTATTTATATTTAAACCTATATTTAGATTATTTCGCCCCCCTTCTCTAGCATGTTGGTCGACATGGTGGTGTCGGGAGGGGGCGATGGCATCAATTCCGCCCCCCCCTAAACTTTATATTTAGAAATCACAGCTTGCTAACAGAATCAATGGAATATCTATATGATTAAAACTTGTTATTGGTATTTTGACCGATCTTTATATTATGTCGTTCCCCTCGTGGCCGACGGGGTGGGGATCGAATACCTCTACTGCCCTTCCCACCTAAAACCTTTGAGTGTGGGGGGGGGCGGTCCTACTTTTCGGAGAAATCATAGTTTGTGAACAAAATTAGTTGAATTAATATATAAATTTTTATTATGTCGCTCTCCTTCAGGTATTTTTGCCGATTCGGTGGGGTGGGGGTCGATTGCATGTACTGCCCTCCCCACTCTAGCCCTATGAGTGGGGGGGGGCGGTCCTATTTTTATGGAGAAATCATTGTATGTGAACAAAATTAGATGAATATGTATATAATATAAACTACGTGAACCCATTGTATATTATGTTGCACCACACTCTAATCTCAAATTTTATCATTAGTAGGCTTTAATATAAAATGAAAAAAGGTTGTACCAGGTGGGAGGGGCGATACATGCAATCACCTTCCCCCCATAGGACAAACCAATACTTTTTCTTTTTGTATTATAGTTAAGAAATTACAAAATAAAAAAAAGTCTGTCGCTAATATAATTTATATATTGCTATAAAATGAAATTCTTATATCGAGTCGCCCCAACCCTATTCTTTAATGCCAAATGCAATCATTAGCAGAAATTATAAAAAGGAGTGAGGATTAATCATTTTCACTCTATCGCCCCCTCCCCTTTCCAGACAGAGTTTATGTAATTTCACATGACTTTGCTTTAGAAAAGTTTTAATTCAAACGAAATTTTTCAGTATAAGAGTCACGATTGAGATGAGTTCTAAACCCAAATAATTTTTTTCCTAGTCGCCTTTTTCCAACCTTTACTCAATCTGATATTTTTCTGGTTAAATAAGTTTTGGACTATAACTCACAATTTATGCTTGTATTTTATTGAATATTATTTATTGAATATTTTTTTTTCGGCGGCGATCCTCAAAGCCTTAATCTAAAGATGTGGGGTATCTTATCTTTTCAAGGAACAAATCGGTTGTATTTGCAATGTATTAAGGGCGTAAAAATTTATATTACAATATTTTTCAACATTATTCAAAAGGTCCTTTATAATAGGATGAATAGTGAGCTTTAGGTCAGGAGAATGCGTTTCTTCAGTGAAGAATGCAAGAAAACGCTTTTCGTGATTGTGCTTCGATCCGAACCCCACTGATGAATAAAGAGCTATAAATGTTAGGAGAATGCGTTTCTGCAGTGAAAAAATGCAAGAAAACTCTTTTTTTTCGGGCTTAATCCCGAACCCCACTGATAAATAATGAGCTGTAGATGTAGGGAGAATGTGTTTATGTTCTGAAGAATGCAAGAAAATGCTTTTTGCGTCGGGGCTTCGCCCCGAAGCCTACTGGGAGAATCTTACACCTCTCTCCCAGACCCCCCAAGCTTGCAAGAGAAAGGCCTCAACATGACTTTTTTTATTTTTTTCGCTGAAATTTGAGAAACACTGCTCTATTTTATTCTCATATATCTACGTTTATGCATAGGGTTAGAGTTTAGTCGGCGTTAGGGTTAGGGTTGTGAAAAAAATCGCCCCCCCCCACTCCAAAGTTCTGGATCCGCTAGTGGTTACAATGTAATAAATAGAATCTAAAAAAGATTTATTCTTCTAACAAAATTAGATAAATTGGCAACACGAAAAAAAAATTCTTGAACTTCTTTAAGCTACAATTGTATACAAATGGTAAGATTTTCCCCTTGCAAATAAAAATTAATATCTCCATTGTCATTTGTCATCTCTGTGGCATTTTACGTCTCGAGAGACGATCTTTTCCCTTTGCAACTTCTTGTGTGACTAAAGAGGCCAATCCTTGATACACAGCTGCGATCGCAGGTTGGGCATATATAATCACCAGGCGCCGTTGCATTTTCACCCTTCTTTCTGCTTCTGTTGTGTATGGCATCTGCAATCTTTGACCCTTCCTTTATGCTCTCTCTCCATGAGGATCTGTCCAGTGCCACCTCTTCCCAGTTGCCAGTGTCGATTTTGAAGAGCTTCATGTCGCGTTTGCATACATCCGTATAACGTAAAAGTGGGCGACCAGCGGCTCTCCTGCCTTCTATCAGATCGCCATACAGGATGTCCTGTGGAAGTCGACCTTCTGGCATTCTACGAACGTGGCCAAGCCAGCCAAGGCGTCTGCTGCTGATAACAGAGCGGATGTCCTGGCACCCTGCTCTTTGTAGCACTTCCTCATTGGTTATCTTATCTTGCCACCTTATTTTAAAGATCCGCCTTAGGCATCGGAGGTGGAAAACATTCAGCTTTTTTTCCTGCCATGAGTAGGTTGACCATGTTTCACTTCCGTACAGTAAGGTGCTCAACACACAGGTCCGGTAGACTAGGGCTTTAGTACTGTTAGTCAGCAATATGTTGTCCCAGACTCTTTTCTGCAGCCGTGACATGGTGGCCATTGCCTTGGCTATCCTGTTGTTTATGTCTTTATCCAGTAGAGTGTTGTTGGATATGATGGAGCCAAGGTAACAAAAGTGATCAACAATTTCTAGTGGTTGGCCATTAATGCTTACTTGAGGTGCAGTGTTTGTGTTTTGGACAAGTATCTTAGTCTTGCTTTGACTGATGTTTAAGCCGAACTTCTGGCAAGCAGCAGATAATTTGTCAACCAGGCACTGTAGCTGAATATCAGAATCAGCCACAATAGCTGCATCATCAGCATACAGGAGTTCCCTGACGAGTAGCTTCCTAACCTTGGTTTTTGCCCGCAGCCTTGAAACATTAAATAGTTTGTCATACAAACAAGATATAGATCTAGCTAGATGTAGACCTAGTTCTAGATCTAAATCTAGATTCTAGATCTAAGTCTAGGCCTAGATCTAGAAATTGATCTAAGTCTCTAAGTCTAGATCTAGATATAGAATCTTGATACAGTATCTACTATATCTAGACTAGAACTCGTATTATAAATATAGATCTAGAAATTGATCTAAGTCTCTAAGTCTAGATCTAGATATAGAATCTTGATACAGTATCTACTATATCTAGACTAGAACTCGTATTATAAATATAGATCTATGTAGATCTGGCCTCTATTTATTGTAATGTAGATTGTTGTCAAGTGTATAGTGTATATAATGAGGATGTGTGAAAACTGCGCGGTAAAAAGTAGTTGTTTTTTTTTAAAATTAAAATTGAAACGAAGTTCGTATTAAAATTCTTTTAAAACAACAACATTCAAATTAGTATTGTATTCCATGAGTTAGTTAATAAATTGAAAATCTTTTTTTTTTAATTATCCACTGATACTTTTTCAATCGTGCCCTTAGATGCATTTTTTTTACCAAATGCGCGAATCTATAAATGAAGCTTGATTTATTAATGAAGAAGCTTGTGGACTTTTAAATAAGACTTCCGCTGAAGTTTTTCATGGGAAAGTGGTGTAATTTTTTGAAAAATCTGCTTGCATATATAATTTTGGTTCACTTTCGGAATAAAAAAAAAAAATAGCCGTTGCATCAGAACTTTGAATGATCTAAAATATCATTATGTCCAATTTTCATTTTCTGTTCTAGTTTCTGAGATCTAAACGGGACGGACAGACAGACGGACAGACAGGCCACACAAAACTAATAGCGTCTTTTCCACTTTCGGGGGCCGCTAATATCACGAATTCCATATTTTTAAAGCCTAAAAAGGTGGGGGGACGGATAAATAAAAGTGGTACTAAAATGAACGGGTCCAAAAAAGGAGAGCGTGTATGTGTCTGGGTGGGGCGCATTATGATGCGGGTCTTTCCAAACCAAGTTGAAAGTCTATGTGGGAGAAATTACGATGCGAAAGTAAAAAAACTAAACAAAATGGGGGTTCTAGAGAGCGAAAGAGAGAGAGAGAGAGAGAGAGAAAGAGAGAGAGAGAGAGAAAGAGAGAGAGAGAGAAAGAGAGAGAGAGAGAGAAAGAGAAAGCTGGCCATGAAATTTCATTGTAACAGTAACACTCATTCACGGGCTTTAAAAAAAAAAGTATGCGAGGTTGATCTTTACAACTGGCCCGTTTATTTTTTTTTTAAAAAAGGGGTTGGGTGTTCAACAAAGAGAGAGAGAGTGGGACGTCAAATTTCATTGTAAGAGATTCACTCATTCACGGGCTAAAAAGTATGTTAGGTGTATTGTTAAAATGTGGCCTATTTATGGTAGGGGGTGTTCCGGCAATACTCTATATAGAATCTATATGATTCTCTTCTTCGCTCAACAGTTTGGACGAGCAAGAAGTAAAGGAAAGATCACTCTCTTATTTCTGGGTAAGTAACCCCACGAAAAAAAACAAGGGGGGGGGTAGAACAAGTGGGTATTCACACGTCGCTACGGATGGCAGCGAGCTGGACTGTCAAACCCTGCCGGCTTCCATCCCCCTTCGTCCTGCAGGAGGTTTGGACTAGGAAGTCAACTATCTTCAACTCTGAAGGAACATTCGACACATTTTTACAAACAAACATTTTACAAACACTAAATAGCAGGGCCGGACTTAACAATTGTGACCAAGAAGTCATGGAAAGAGAAGAAGCAATCTACTATGTATATTTACAGGTCACTAAATAGCAGGGCCCTATGCGAAACGGATTTCGAGGAGCCATGTATGGGTAGGGAAGCGGATAACAAGTGAAATTTAAGAGTTTGTATTAGAAAATAAATTCGTCTATGCATTTTATTCATTCTTTACTTCGAACAGAATTGTTTTACGAGCTTTGCGTGTAGCAAAGTCATACAGTATATCAATATAATTCTGTTTCCTACATAGATCACGCTCAATAGCAAGAATTACCAAATGTTTCAATCTATGTTTGAGAATTGTTGACCTCAAGTAATTCTTCATTAGTTTGGCGCGAGAAGCTTCTTTCACCAGATTACACAATTACGGCTAATGCATAATGCCGTTTTTATTTATCGTGCGTAGGATTGGCGTTTCCCATATTGAATGACACCCCAAAATGACAATTTTTGTCTATATATTTCCGTATATTTTAAGGACTTTTTCGTATATTTGTAATTTCGAGACATTTCCAGGAGCTCCTGGTAAATCGACAGTAGGGCGCGGGAAATAAGTTTTAAGTTATAATATGGTTTAATTTAATAATTTATACTATTTATCCTATGAAAGTGCTGGTCCTATGAAAGTGCGATTGCATTGTTTGCAGTGGCCTATGGCCGTCCTGCAAAATAGCACCGTATGCTACGCCGCCGGTCGACAAGTAAACAATATAAAGCCTGACAACAAATCAACGGGCATAGCCTGTGCTTACTGCTAGTATTTGTATACACCTAGAATTAGCACAGGGTCCTATGAAAGTGCGGGTCCTATGAAAGTGCGATTGCATTGTTTGCAGTGGCCTATGGCCGGTCCTGCAAAATAGCACCGTATGCTACGCCGCCGGTCGACAAGTAAACAATATACAGCCTGACAACAAATCAACGGGCATAGCCTGTGCTAACTGCTAGTATTTGTATATTCATATCTAGTGTCTTTTGCACCTAAATGAATACATAAATATTTGAATTTATCCTCCAGGTATAAGATATGTTTCAACTATCTTTGTTAAAGCGATACCCTTGACGATGTCATAGGTAACAAATGAAAGTCAAGTAGTGTTGATTTTAAAAACGAATGTTCTAAAAAGATTTTTAAAAAAGGGCTCATATCAAATCCAGCAGATGCCAGACATGTTCAAGAGCTCTAGAGTCGTGCACACGTAACATAAAAGGCTAGATTTGAGGAGTTGGTGAAGAGAAATTAAACAAGGGGGTTCTTTTATCTATTGACGCATCAAGCTGCTTTTACTACAAAAGTTTGAACATGATCATTTATTGTATTTTTGTTTTGTTCTTGGGTACCGAGACGGAGGCAGGTCAGTTTGTTCCTTTTTAAATTTATTATTATTATTTTTTTTTTTTGCTTAAGTCGATATTTTGTTGTTAATTATTGGTCACCGCATTCGTTAATTCAACGGTTCTAAATATTTCAGACTGAGGTACTGCTAGTCAATCCTACATACCCGAAATGCGGATCATTTGAAATTATCGCAGTTTTAAAGTTTAATGTGATTGTAATAATAATAATAAGGCTTGTCTTCGAGTCCGAAGATTAATGAGGAAAGCAGTTAATCCCGTGGCTGCGCAGCCCCAGCTGTGACCTACATATTTTGCCACATCCAGGGCAAGCATAACCATTGTCCGCAGGTGGTCGATTTAGATTTTCTTTTCGCCGTCTGCGTTTGTCCTCGGCAGCGGATTTTCTTTTGGTCTCAAATGTGTATCCTGCGGCCTTCGTGAGTGACCTCCAATGTCTCGTTCTGAGGCCGCATGCAACCAGGTGCTCTCTTCTATGTCAGCCAAGGAAAGTTGACGCCTAAGCTGGTCTTTGAAGCGTTTCCGTCGAGGGCCTCTGTTACGTCGACCACCTTTTAGCTCACCAATACTCAGAGACAAATAGCGACCTTGGAATTGGCATCCCAGCCTTAACTAACTAACTTATTATCCACCGACTACACTCGCTGATTTAGTCACAGGCTATATATTGTTTATTTTGCCGTGGGCTTCCCTAACATTTACTGAGTTACTGAGCCTGGCGGAACCGTTACCACAGACAGGAGAAGGGGCAAAGGCGAGCAACTGGCGCCTAAACCAGTAAGCTTCGGGCAGAAGGGGCTCGTTAGCCTTGGTTGGCTACCCATCTAGGAGAAGGAAAACTCTGAATCCAAACCTCCGCTACCCTGCGGCTATACCCAAACATGGGAAAGGCTTCGGGAGACAACCCTGAGGAAAAATCAGGAGCTGGTGACCCTTAGGCAGACTGTGGCACACCGTTCTACAGCCTGGCAAATCCTGCGGCGCTACTGATCCCAAACTGTACTGGATACTCCGTTCCTTTGGTCACATCAGCTGCGCGGAGAGGGGGGAACTGCTGTGTGGGCGACATCGTTCCGACCATAAACAATGCCCAGGCTTTCATCTCACTTATTCAAAGCCCTAACCCTAAAAAACTGGAGAGGACACTCCAGCTTCGCCTTAGGCGTCGGCCAAACACGGGAAGTGGCAGTCACCGGTTATAAGCTCAAATGCTCAATTGACGTAGAGCAGGGCGCCAGGGGCCACTTTCGCCGGTGGGAGGGATCCTAGGATTCCAATGGACAGCTACCGCCCGCCTCAAGCTGGGCAGCCCCCAGCCAATAAGGTGCTGTCCCGTCATGCCCCTCTTCCTCGTTTGGGTACACGAGGATAGGACAAAATCTGAAAAGCAGGCACAAAGCCAATGTACCAGTCGACATGAAGAAAAAAAAGAGGAGCTCCACTCTTAAACTGGGCACATGGAATGTGCGTACTCTACAAACTGGACTTAATGAAAACCTACCAGACATAGAAGATGTCAGAAAATCTGCAATAATAAAAGATGAACTGTCCAGGCTCAAAGTAGACATTGCCGCCTTTCAGGAAACTCGTTTAGCTGACTCTGGATCAATCAAAGAAAAAGACTACTCCTTCTTCTGGCAAGGCAAAGCCGAAAGTGAAGTAAGGGAACATGGTGTTGGTTTTGCAGTTAAGAACACACTGCTGAACACAGTAGAGCTGAAGTGCAACGGTTCAGAAAGACTCCTATCACTACGCCTTAACACATCTATTGGACATGTGACTTTGATATGTGCCTACGCTCCTACTCTGAGTTCCACACCAGAGGCCAAAGATATGTTTTATAACAACCTTTCGTCTGCTCTTAGCGAGATCCCAACCACGGAACAGGTTATCATCCTCGGCGACCTCAATGCACGCGTTGGATCTGACAACTCTGCATGGGACAGTTGTATTGGGCGTTTTGGTGTCGGAAAAGTAAATGAAAACGGACAAAGGCTCCTCGAGGTTTGCTCACTACACTCCCTCTGCGTCACTAATACCTATTTCAAGACTAAACCGCAGCACAGAGTATCTTGGCGGCACCCTCGCTCCAAACACTGGCACCAACTAGACCTAATCATGGTAAGACAAAAGTGCTTAAAATTTGTCAAGCTTACCAGGTCCTACCACAGTGCAGACTGCGACACAGATCACTCCTTGGTATGTTGTAAGATCAATCTCCTCCCCAAAAAAATCCACCATACCAAGCAGATTGGAAGACCCCAATCGGATGTAAGCAAGATGTGTCAACCTGATCTCCAGATACAGTTTGCGGAATCTTTTGAACGCGAGTATAAAAATATCTCTGAGAATACAGCAACTGAAAAATGGGAACACCTCAAGTCCACCATACAAAAGACTTCCCTGGAAATCTTTGGAAGAAAAATTACAAAACAAAATGATTGGTTCGACTCTAAAGCAGTTATTTTAGCACCTGTCATCAGAGCAAAGAGAGATGCACTCGCTACTTACAAGGCAAAACCTACCCAACACAACCTGCTAAACCTGAAAGAAGCTAGAGCCAATGCACAGAGGACAGCAAGGATCTGTGCCAATGAATACTGGGTAGAGCTCAGTGAGAGTATTCAGCTCGCAGCCCAAGCGGGCAACATAAGAGGGATGTACGAAGGAATCAACAAGGCTCTCGGACCCTCCCAAAACAAGACAGCACCTCTGAAATCAACCACTGGGGAAATTATCACAGACAAGTGCCAACAAATGCACAGATGGGTGGAACATTACTCCGAGCTCTACGCCACAACAAGCTCAGTCTCTGACTCAGCCCTTAAAGCCATCATACAACTACCCACAATGAACGAGCTAGATGAAACACCCACCCTTTCAGAGCTCAACAAAGCCATAGACAACATTGCTGCCCGCAAAGCACCCGGACGCGATGGTATCCCCCCAGATCTTCTAAAACAATGCAAATCTACTCTAATCCAACCTCTACACGAACTGCTTTGTAAATGTTGGCAAGAAGGTGCTGTGCCACAAGACCTGCGGGATGCTAAAATCATTACACTGTATAAGAACAAAGGTGACAGAAGCGACTGCAACAATTACAGGGGAATCTCCCTCTTAACTATTGTAGGCAAAGTCTTTGCTCGAGTGATACTTCCCAGGCTACAAAAACTCGCTGATCGGGTCTACCCAGAATCACAATGCGGCTTCCGCTCAGGGAGATCCACGATTGACATGATTTTCTCCATCCGCCAACTCCAGGAAAAGTGCAGAGAACAAAGGATGCCTTTATACATTGCGTTTATTGACCTGACAAAGGCCTTCGATCTAGTTAGCAGAGATGGCCTCTTTAAAATTTTACAGTTAATAGGCTGCCCACCCAAGCTACTTAATGTAATCATATCTTTCCACCAAAATATGATGGGCACAGTGCAATTCAACGGTGCCAGCTCTGAAAGTTTCAGTATAAACAGCGGAGTTAAACAAGGATGTGTCCTGGCCCCAACCCTCTTTGGAATACTATTTTCACTGCTAATCCACAACGCGTTTGACAAATCCACTGAAGGCATCTATCTCCATTCCAGATTTGATGGCAAACTCCTAAATATTGCCAGACTGAGGGCCAAAACTAAAATCAGAGCCACCCTCGTAAGAGATATGCTATTCGCGGATGACGCAGCGGTAGTGGCACACACACAAGAGGAACTTCAGTCACTAATGTCCCGCTTCTCTCAGGCCTGTAAAGAATATGGCTTGACTATTAGCACGAAGAAAACAAATGTTATGGAACCACCTACTACAGCACCACCCTCCATCCTCATTGACGATAACAAGCTGGACGCCGTAAACGAATTCTGCTATCTGGGATCCACAATTACAGATGACCTGTCCCTAGAAGAGGAGATGAAAAAACGCATAGGGAAGGCTGCCTCGACATTCGCTAGACTCAGACTAAGAGTATGGGAAAACCATAAGCTAACTAAGGTGACCAAAATGGAAGTCTACAAGGCATGCGTTATGAGTACACTGCTATATGGCAGTGAATCTTGGACCACCTACGCAAAGCAAGAGAGAAAACTAAACTCATTCCATTTGAGATGTCTCCGTAGGATCTTGAATGTCACATGGAAAGAAAAAGTGTGCAATACTGAGATCCTTGCGCGATCAGGTATTCCCAGCATTTTTACAGCCCTCAGACAACGCCGTTTGCGCTGGCTTGGACATGTTCGCCGGATGGAGGACAAGCGCATCCCGAAAATCATCCTCTATGGTCAACTCGCGACTGGCACAAAAAAAACTGGTCGCCCCCATCTCCGTTACATAGATGTAATAAGACGCGACCTCAAATCAGTGAACATCAATACTGACAATTGGGAAGACATAGCTCTAGACCGCAACAGGTGGAGAGAGACAGTGACAAAGAAAGCTATGGACAGTGAAAGTACATGGGTCTCAGCCCAGGAAGAAAAACGCACAAACCGAAAAACGGCCAGCTCCACTTCCACCGAAGCAAAAGCCAAGGGGACCCTAACTTGCGCTATCTGTGGACGGGAGTGTCTCTCCAAAATAGGGCTCCACAGCCACATGAGGAAGTGTGCTCTGAGATGAACCATAGTCGTCCTACGACTGAAGGAGGCCAATGATAATGATTGAGAATGAGTTCTATTCCCATCCACTGTTTTGTATTTTGACAAAGGGCTTACGTTTGTAAATGCTTTTAATTTTTATAAAATTACGGTAAAATCCACCCAGATACCACTTTTTTTTTTCCTTACCCCCCCCCCCCCCCCGCACCCCTCCCCACACCATTTTCCGATTAGTTCAGATAAGTTATAGGATCATAGCGTACTGAGAAAGTTAAAAGCATGAAATGAAACAAAAACAATTGGTACAAATATCGTAGTCATCGAGAAGTTCATAGAAGTCTAATTCATAAAGAGCATGTTGTGAGTGTGTATGTGGTGTCTGTGTGAATGTTAATTGTATTTGCATCTATATTGTTATTGTTACAGTGACAACGCTCAGGTGGTCAGTTAAAGTCAAAATTAATTTTCATTTGACCAATACAAATTATCTTATCTATCTTATCTTATCAATTGTAAAGATCTTTTGTTGTTGGTCTAGATCTATTACAAATTTAATTACATGCCTAATTCAAAATTATTGATGTAATTACACTTCGTATAAGCTTTTTTTTTTACTTAAGTATTTAAATATAAACAAGAATAATTCACCTAAACTGTAAGGTTCAGTACAATTGACCACATAAACCTTCAAGACAACAACTGGTTATTCCCCTTAGATCTAGCTTCTGGCTCAGATACTGTTCACCGACGACCACTTATCAAAAGTTCATAACTCACACTGTAACTCCAGGTCTGGACACAGCAACCCGCAGTCTGGAATCTTGAGCCTCAGACTCGTGAAAACAAACTTGAACGTCAGACAGACTAACTGAGATGAAGACCTCATTCCTGTAGACTAAAGCTGAAATCTCAATATTAAAATCTGAGACTTAAACTGAGACTTGTCACTGAGACTTGACACTGAGTCTAACACTGAGACCTGACACTGAGACTTGACACTGAGACTTGACACTGAGACTTGACACTGAGTCTAATACTGAGACTTGACACTGAGACTTGACACTGAGTCTAACACTGAGACTTGACACTGAGACTTGACACTGAGACTTGACACTGAGACTTGACACTGAGTCTTGAGACTGAGACTTGACGCTAAGACCCTATAGAAAGATAAAAGAACAAATTCTTCTAATCTTCCAGTCTAATTATAAAAAATACAAATACGATCGAATCCAATTACAAACAACTATATAATAAGAAAGTACAACTCACAGGGGTCAAGATAATCCAATAAGAACATATCCAAGGCAATTGCTAAGGCTGTCCAGTAACATAAGCACAAGGAGAAATTCTAGAGCTCCCCAAAAGACAACTTATCTTTACAGTACAAGATGGAGAGAATGAAACAGACGATCTATGACGAAAGTCATACGCGCACTCACTCTACGTCACTGTCAAGAGCGGGGGGGGGGGGGGGGTAAGATGTGAGATTGTGTGTGTGTTTGTTTATTTTATTAGTTGGTTTGTGAATTGTTTTTATCACGGGATTTTCAAGGGGGGACAATACGGTTTCTAGCGGCCTCGAATGGATGCGCGGAACGCCTACATGGTTCACTTAAGAGCATATTAAGAAAGCTGTGTTCTGATTGATCTAAAGATTGGGACAAATATCTAGCCTCGGCATTATTTTCTATTAGAGAAATGCCAAATGATACAACAGGATTTTCACCCTACGAACTTGTATTCGGAAGAAAAATTAGAGGGCCGATGGCAATTTTGAAGAAACTTATGACCAAAGAAAAAGAAGTTGACACTAATTATACTAACTTATTTGAATATCTTGAGGAGTTAAAAGAAAGACTACAAAGCACAGCTAAAGATTGCATGTGATAATGAAGACACAGCGAGGCAAAAACAAAAACAACTATATGATAGAAACACTGTAAACAAAAAGTTTTGCTACAGGAGAAATGGTATTAGTGTTGAAGCCAAAAAAGGGAGATAAGCTTAAATTATATTGGGAAGGCCCGTACAAGATAGAAGAGGTTATCAGACTTAAATTACATAGTAAAGAAAGGAAACAAATCAAAGATATTTTATGTAAACAGATTAATCAAATATTACACCCCAGTTGAAGTAAAAAGTAACAATGTTGCCAACAGTAGCTGTAAGAGTAACATTTTGTCTGCTGCATTTATTGGAGTCGTGGACGAATATGACCATGATGAAACAGGGCAAATCATTGATAATGAAATAGAAGAATTAAAACTATCGGAAATGATCCATGGAAATGGAGAAATAAATCAAAGGGTAATAACCATTAATAAAGACTTAAACCAAACTCAGAAAAATGAAGTTGAAAAACTCCTTGAAGACTTGACACACGTAATATCAGATGTACCAGGAAAAGCGAAAGTGGAGCCCTTTAAAATAATTCTAACATCGGATAAGCCTGTCAATTTAAAACCTTACAATGTACCAATGGCGATGAGACAAAGGCTACAAGAAGAAATTGAGTCGATTATTAACATGGATATTATTGAAGAGAGTGAATCGCCGTATGCATCTCCTATGATCTTAATCAAAAAGAAATATGGAACTTTGAGATCAGTTGTAGATTATAGGCAATTAAATTCTATAACGAAATTTGATGCAGAAGTCATACCAGCTCAAGAAGAACTATTTATCACACTAAGGAAAGCCAAATATTTTAGTAAATTAGACCTAACGAAAGGTTACTGGCAGGTGCCATTAGAAGAGAGTAGTAAGCAGTACACAGCGTTCAAAGTACCTAATGCTAACTATCAATTCAAATATCTTCCCTTTGGTTTAAAAAACAGTCCTAGTTTCTTTAACAGAACAATGCGTAGAGTGCTAAAAGGTTTAGAACAAGTAGTTTGTTATTATGATCATCTCTGTGTGTACAACACTGATTGGCAGAGTCACATGTTCTCGTTGAGACAGGTGCTTGAGAGGTTAGGAGAATTCAATATTACTGTTAAGCCTAACAAGTTACTAATTGGGTTCCAAACTATTACATTCCTAGGCCATAAGATTGGCCAAGGCTTTCTTCGGCCTGAAAATTCTAATGTCAGTAAGATTCTGCAGCTCAGATACCCTAAATCAAACTTTTCAAGCTTGTTGTCTCCCTTTACTGAAATTCTTAAAAAAGGGCACACCCTTCTAAAGTTGCTATGACTGTGGAGGGGGAGGTTGCATTGAAGCCTATACAAAGATACTTGACTTCTCACCCCATTTTAATGTTGCCTGATCCAGATAAATGTTTTTATCTACAGTGTGATGCTTCGGACAAGGCTGTTGCAGTTGCTGCTCTACAGTACGTGGGAAACAAATTGCATCCTGTCCGTTTCCTCAGCAGAAAATTACTCCCACGTGAATGTAAATACATCATAATGGAGCGGGAGTTGTTAACATTAACATGGGGGATGAAGAAGTTGGAACACTTCTTGTATTCACGTAATGTTCATTGTTTGGACTAATCACCTGAATCTCAAGTATCTGAAGTCTTCAACCACGAATGCTCGTATTGCTAGATGGATATTATACCTTATAGACTTTGACTTTGAAATTCAGCACATAAAAAGTACAGACAACTTTTGGGCTGACCCATTGTCTAGGCTGACAGTTTGAACTCACATAATTGTCTCTGTCAGAAGCATACCTGGTATTGTAACGTGTCCAGACAGTGCACGTCCCAGCAATCCAGTGTGTACGTTCAACTTTTTCAACTATGATCGTCTCGACAGAGAAGTGACTACTATTACTACTACTATTATATTTATTAATGCTAAATGACATGGACTGAACTGTTCATCTCTTTGTGTTTTAATTGTACTTTGCACAAGACGCGTCGTTTCATCCAGTATTGAGAAGCATCGGAAGTCAAGTCTTAAGCTATATATTTACAAACAATAAACAGTACCTTGTAATCTGACGTCACAAGGGAAGGAACTGGACAAGTGGAACAGATGAAGATTAGTTTAGTTATATTATTAGTTTAAATTATTTCATATGCATTATTATTGATGAACTTGTTTTGTTTGGTAATGGAAAGATAATTCATGTATTTTATTAATGTTGATGTATAGAAACAAAGTATTCATTATTTCATACTTAAACTCATAGGTGTAATTTGTTGAATTGAAACAAATTACTTGTGTAGACACAGTAAGATGTACTGTGTATTTTAAAGTATTTTTTTTACTTTTCAACAATCAATGACATTAATTTTGTTTTTTTTAGTATACATAATATATACTTCGATTTTCAGGGGACATTTAGGGGAAGTAAGGGGGAGATGTCAAGAGCGGGGGGTGGGGGTGTAAGATGTGAGATTGTGTGTGTGTTTGTTTATTGTATTAGTTGGTTTGTGAATTGTTTTTATCACGGGATTTTTAAGGGGGGACAATCAGGTTTCTAGCGGTCAGTCTAGCAGATGGAGAGCTGACCTGGTCTGAGTAGGGTGCTTGTGTTTTGTTGACCAGTTTTGGACCATGATATTAACATACTTCTCCAACCCCTTATAAACTAAACGTGAGGTGTGCGAGACGCACATGATGACATTCATTAGTTTTCTTTTTTTTTTAAAGTGATGGTATTACAAATTTAACAAATCATGTTCGTTTCCACTTACATTTGCATCACATTTTTGTATCATTGTTTTGTTTTCATTTGGAAAATATTAAAATCAGCATTAATTTCTAGTGATGGGCAAAAGTTAACTAAAAAGTTAGAAACTTTTAGTTTAATTTAAAAAAAATTAATTAAGGCCATTGTTTAACTAGAAAAAAAAGTTTAGTTACAATCGTAGTTTAATTTTTTTTTTTTAATAGTTACTAACTAAATAGTTTAATTAAATTTGTACAACTTTTCAACACATGGTCAGGGTTGAAACGCACATCCCTGTTTTCTGGTCATGTGATATTAATAACTTTGATTATCAAAAAAATAATGCAGTTAGGCCTAACAACTATTTAGTCTGTCTGCATTTGAAGAGGGTAAAGTAAGATGTTGGTAAAAGTTATGGGAGTATATATTTACACTTGGAACTAGCAGTATAATAAAATGTTAAACATTTGTTTGCCAAAATCTTCTATGCAATATTACGAATGAGATTGTTCCGAATTTTTTTTGTGAGCCACGTGGAGGTGTTTAATTTCTGTTTATAGTGGGAATCTGATTAGTGAGTTAGGTCAATATTTAGTGGTTTTAATCAATTCATTTGCGGGAATATTTTTTTAACTGCTGGAACATCAGGTACACCCTTTTTATAGTCTTAAGTTTTATAATTGAGATCTAAGTCTAAATCAACAGCTAGGCCTATATAGATTATAAAAGCATTAGGGTAACCAACTCTAGAAAATAAAATCTTAACCCACACTCTCTCTGACCATAAAGTAAATAGACTGTGTCCAGCTGATTTTAGCAACCTGGTCAGGTAGACATACACATGTAGGCCTAGTGTACTGTACGCGTGTAGTCGATGATACTACAAGACTACCCTGCATTTTTTTCATTACGCGTTATGCAATAGTGTTTGCTTAATGTGGAGTGGTCAGTCAAGAAAATAACACACTGGCATGGCTAGTCAAGCATGTTCGTAGATATATCTTTACACTAAAATAGTTACACACCCTCTATGCCCAGAAAGTAAATAGACGGTGTGTCCGAACTGAGTTTTAATTACGTGCTTGAGTGTGTTTTATAATGCATGTATGAGACTATTTTCTTTTTTTTATCTAAGGCATAATTATACATACAGTGGCCTGCTGAAACAGGCCACTTACACCGGACCACAAATCGACTTTGATGTAGCTGCATGATATTTTGCAAGTCGCGGAAAAGACTTGATACATTTCGAACCCAGGAGTCTTATAGAATCAACAGGTGGACAAAATTTCTTTTGAGATACCCGCCCGTGTAAAGAAGCCTGATTCATTGTTTTATCATAAACTGTCAACATAATCATCATATTAAGAACTTTAAAGATTTCCATCTGTTAAAAGCGGAATAAGTATTCTGTTTATAAAAGATGAAAAGAGACCAATATTCCAAAAAATTAATATATAAAATTTTCAACTCATCTGTCTTTTCCATAAACTCTTTTTTTAAATTTCAAAACATTATATTTTATCGTGATTTGTAGCCATTTTGCAATGTCCGACCATATATATTTTATATAAATATTATATTACATAAATTTACATATACATTGAATATATGCGTAGATATAGGTAAAAATTAATTACCACAACCAAATTTGAAGGGGGTAACACACCTATACACTCACACAAAAGATCTTCCTAAAGGGATTTTCCATTAATAATATAAAAAGTGGTGTTGATAATAGAGATTAATGCAGTTATTACAAAAATGAATACTACCTTAGTTTATTTGGGAGTGTCTACCCCCCCCCCGCCCATCCTATTTTGAAAGTACGACTCTACCTTCCCCACAAGCATAGGGCGATTGCGATTATATTTATCGCCAACACTCCCAGACATAAAATATATTATAATATTTTTTTATCTAAAGTATTTACATTAGAAACTAAATATTTACACAAATTGCATAACCATCAATTAAAAAAACTCACCAGTCAACCTTAGGGGTTGGTGATGGAGGGAAGCAATGAGCGGAGAATCATCTCTACCTCCCCTCCCCTGAATCCTGTGTTGTCTAAATTATAATGACTTAGGAGTCTTTTTTTTTTTTCACACATTCTCATGATTGCCATTTTTTCCCCATTTTGTCGGCTTTTTCTTTAGTTAGAATCGTTATAGTTGCTATTTATTATCACGACACCGATAGCCCATGGCCTAAGGATAAAGTATATGTTAACATTTTTTTTATTATTTTCAAAATTAAGATTGCTAATTAAAGAGTGCCTAATTTAAGAGTGCCTTATTTTCCGCCTTGTCAAAAAGTGCCTAATTATCCGGTGCCTAAATTTCCGGGTGCCTAATTATCCGGGTGCCTAAATATCCGGTGCCTAAATATCTGTAAATATGCGGTTCCTAAATATCCGGTGCCTAAATTTCCTAAATTCAAGCAAACTACAGTCACCAAATTTCATGAGCGTACCCAAAAGGGGTTTTGTGGTTGCCTTCCCCCCTCCAATATAAAAACTAAAGCATTTTACCATTTTCTACCAATCGCTGGACTCCAGTGAATAGCAAATTTAATTTTCGAATTTTTTTTTTGCGGAAGAGTAGCAGGCCTGGACCCCAGTGGCGAAGTTCACAGCGCTCCCCCGGACTCCATACCTGTAATGATTAATTACATACACACACACTTATATAAATTGCGGAGTGGGATAAAAATGCCCCCACACCAAAAATATATGACATGCCATTTGTGGGCCGGTTTATATAGTAAAGCCAGGGCCGATTTTGATACCCAGTCCGCCCCTGCATGTATACATGAGAAAAGATCGAAAGGATCTAGATCTAGATCTAATTTTAAGAATACACTTTGCGCAGATAATTTTTTACTTTGACACATGAACATACAAAATATAGTCTATTGAGTTCATTATTTAATAAAATTAATCTTCAAATTTTTGTTTCAAAAGCATTTTTACATAAATTCATTCCTTATATCTGCGAAGTTAGAAGTCCTGATGTACGTTCTTTCATTAGGCAAGACCGAACTGTTACACATCTCTCTAATCCTAGGTCTAAAACTCTAATTCAACACATGAACATACTAATAATAGTCCATTCATTTCATATTTTAATCAAATTAACATAGGCATTGGTTTTTCTAAAGCATTTTTCATATATTCGTTTGCTATAGCTGCAATGCCATGTTGACAGACATTTTAATATATTCATTCATGTGTCGCGCAAACCTTACATGCGCATTGAAAACACGCTGTGATTGGACAGGCAAATGAGGCTCTATATGGGTGATTTTAAATATACTAACATAGAATAATAAGCTTATTGAACCTTAAATTCAACCTTAGTGAAAGTAGATGTATTTTACAAATGAATCTAAGTTTAATCTACGTCAAAAACTATATTAGACACTAGATCTATAGATGTCAATATATATCAGGACTGTTTGATTCCTTTGATGCAGACACTCCTAACCCATACAATATCCTAAACACCATCCCAAACCAAACTCACCAACCACTAGCCAGATCCACTCCTGTTAAACCTAAATCTACTAAAATTATACAACAGCCTCACTAAACAAACCTACTAAAGAAGTAATACCAAAATACCTTAAAACCTTAGTAATAAATTTTCAAAGCATTAGGAACAGCAGACTTAGAAATTTTATTAGAATGTGAGAAACCAGACATAATTGCAGGAACAGAAACTTGGCTACATCCTGAAATTTATAATGCAGAAATTTTCAATAGTAATTATGAAACTTTTAGAAAAGATAGGGCTGATAATCATGGAGGAGTTCTTCTAGCAATAAAAAAACACTCTTATAGCAGAAGAAATTACCTTACCTAACTCAAAAAATATAGAATCAACATTTTGTAAAATTAATACCACCTCAACATCCCTAATAATAGGCAGCATTTACAGACCACCAAATTCTAGTTTAGAATACATGCAGGAACTATGTAATCAGATTACTACACTTAAAGAGACAAATAAAAATGCAGTTTTTTGGATTATGGGTGATTTCAACCTACCTGATATAAATTGGAAAACACTAACCATAGATAAACACCAAAACCTTAAGGACATAAATAAGCTTTTCATAGAAACTTTACACAACCTAAGTTTAGATCAAATCATTAAAAAGCCAACTAGATTAAACAACACATTAGATCTCTTCTTAACCAACAGACCTGGATTAGTAGTTGATTATGATAGTATCCCTGGTCTATCAGACCATGAGATCATAAAAATACACAGTCAGATAAAAGCAGTAGCCAATTCAAAACCCAAAAGAAATATCTTACTCTGGAATAAATGTAACCTAAAACAACTAAACCAAGCTGCATTAAACTTTCAACAAACATTCTTATTAGAAAAAGACATTAACCAACCAGTCGATGACCTCTGGAATTTCATTAAAAACCATCTTAAAAGCATTATAGAAAATCATATACCAACTAAATACACATCAAACAAAATAAATAAATGCTGGTTTAATAATAGACTAAAGAAGCTTTGTAAACAGAAGGAAAACCTATATAGAAAATTTAAAGAAACTAAGGCAGAAAGAGTTTACAAAAAGTATATAACAATTAAACACTTAACCCAAAAAGTAAGCAGACAGCTGCAGAGTGAATACATAAACAATGTAATATCTAAAGATAACAACAAAAACCTATGGTCATACATTAAGTCTAAGAAAATGGAAACAACAGGCATAGCGCCATTAAAAGATGAACATAACATAAAACATAATGATAATGAAACTAAAGCAAACATCCTAAACAAATACTTTGCATCAGCATTCTCAGCCCCAGGAGACAAAGACATATTACTGAATTTGAACCAAGTAGACAACATAGAAAATATAGTAGTACAAGAAAATGGAATTCAAAAACTATTAGCCAACACCAAACCAAATAAAGCATCTGGACCTGATGGTATTCCAGCTAGATTACTCAAAGAACTAAGCGATGAGCTAGCCCCAGTGTTCAAAATACTCTTTCAGGCTTCACTTAACCAGGGCAGAGTACCAAAGGACTGAAAAGAAGCTAATGTCACCCCCCTATTTAAAAAAAGAGAAAAATCTGACCCAGGAAACTACAGACCAGTATCACTTACCAGCATCACATGTAAAATCCTAGAACACATAATATGTGGCAACATCATAAACCACTTAGACAAACAAAATGTCCTCACACCATACCAACATGGCTTTAGGAAATATAGATCATGAGAAACACAACTAATAGGACTAATTGATGATTTTTCAAAAGGTTTAGATAATAGTGAACAAATAGATGCTATCATACTAGATTTTTCTAAGGCTTTTGACAAAGTTCACCACCATAGTTTGCTTAAAAAATTAAAATATTTCGGCATTAATGGTCCACTGCATCAGTGGATTAAAGATTTTCTGATAGGGAGAGAACAAACTGTAATAATAAATGGCTCTAAATCAACACCAATAACAGTAAACTTAGGTGTACCTCAAGGAACAGTCTTGGGTCCACTACTATTTTTAATTTACATAAATGATTTACCAAATTGCATTAATTTCAGGAACAAAAGTCAGATTATTTGCAGACGATTGCATAATATATAGAACAATAAAAACATAACAAGACACAGATATTTTACAAGAGAATTAGATGAATTACAGAAATGGGAATCAAATTGGAGCATGTCTTTCCACCCAGAAAAATGTCAGTTGTTAAGAGTAACAAAAAAACTAAAACAAATTAATTCCAATTATCTTAGTCATGGTAGACCAGTAACACAGACTAAAAACGCAAAATACCTAGGTGTTATAATAAATGAAAAACTGTCATGGAATCCACATATTGATGAAACTATAAAAAAATCCAACAAAGCATTAGGGTTTATTAAAAGAAATTTCTATAAATCAAATAAGAACATAAAACTAAAATGTTATTTAACCTTGGTTAGGCCAATAATAGAATATGCATCCTCCGTTTGGGACCTCTCAACTCAAGAAAATATTAAGAAACTGGAACAGACACAAAATAGAGCAGTGAGATTCATAACAAATGAATATTCACATTTGACTATAGTAACACCTATAGTAAAATCACTAAATTTACAAAGCCTTCAGGACAGAAGACTCAAAAGTAAAATAGCAATTATACATAAAACACTGAACCATAATCTTCAAATACAAAAACAAAATTTAATAAAATACTCTAAAAGACACAAAGATAAAGGCACATTCCTCGTCCCATATGCTAGGACAAATTTGTACAAATACTCCTTCTTCCCTAGTGCTATTAGAGCATGGAATGGGTTGCCTGAGCTAGCCAGGAAAACCAGTGACTTGGCAGAATTTAAGTCATCGGTTACTATGCATGACTAAATGCAAACATCTATTTTTGTAACAAAATAGATTTAGGTCGATTAGCTATTTTAATAGCACTATTCATACTATTTTTACATTCACGCATTCACTTTACTTATAACATTATTATTTTGTTTAATTATTTGTAATTATTATTATAGCTTTTATATAGCGCTGCTTTCATGCGTATAGAATGCTTAGAGCACCATGGTCCATTCACATTTGTTTCCGTACTGAGTCAGGTGTCGAGTTCGAGCCCCCTTCATAGGTAGCTAAGCCAAGCCAAGTTCAAGCGTACTCAACCTCTCCATCACGCTTCCCACAAACTATTCTAATATACTATATCATTAACACGCAAATTGAGACCCGCGGGTCGCGGGTAACATATGGCTAGTATACTATATATAAAATAAAAATTTGCTCTTGTCTATTTCAACTTCAACCGTTCTATCCTTAAAAAGAAGCACAGAGCCAAAGGATTCCCATTACGAAATTTACGATAATGCTAATACCTGAATTGAGATGCAAACAAAGAATACATTCCAACAGATCGGAACAGTTACTTTTAGCTTGTGTTTGAAAAATTTTCAGAGATTTTTGGAGATGAGCAGCTTTCTTGCTCCTTGAAACTTATTGAAACCTTTAAGGTTCTCCCCCCCCCCCTTTCTCACGTTTTCTCTTTATTCCATTCGCTCAAAACAATATATCAAGTTGAAACATATTCCAATCCCGATTCTAGGAGGACCCCTGCGGCAAAAAAAAAGTTGTGCTACAGTCTTAAGGTACTCATGGGCCCTGGTTCAAGAATGCAATGTGTTGAAGTTAATTGTGACATACATAAAATCGAGCAATACTGTATGCATCACAACAATATAGACAAAAAACCATTCCAAGTTTGTACAAGTAATAATGTCACATGACACCCAAACACTTTTACAAGTAATAATGTCACATGACACCCAAACACTTTTAGAAGTAATAATGTCACATGACACCCAAACACTTTTACAAGTAATAATGTCACATGACACCCAAACACTTTTACAAGTAATAATGTCACATGACACCCAAACACGTTTACAAGTAATAATGTCACATGACACCCAAACACTTTTACAAGTAATAATGTCACATGACACCAAACACTTTTACAACTTGCTAATAGTAAAAACAAGCAAAATATAAAAAAAAAAACACTCTTTAAAAAAAATCTTATTGAGGGGAAGAACTGTATATTCAAGCTAAATATCATTATAGTAAGATTTATTTCCCATAAGCAGTATAAATCTAAATTAAATATTGACCACCGATTAATTAAATAATTGGCTAATTTGTTTTAATGATTCATACTTTTTTTTAGAAAAAAATCAATAATTGTGCCAAGTTTCAACTTGATCCGCGAATGGTATTGGTAAAAATCCCTTGTACAAAAATTGTAACAGACAGACAGGGTGAGTTGATTAAGCTTTATTTTTAAAAAACACGTTAGGATGTTTTATATAACCAAACACATAGTTGTCTATAAATGTTCTTATTGCTCCAGCTGACATTCTGAATACAAAACAAAAGTAACAACTTACATTGACAACATTGACTTAAACAAGTATCTAAGTCTGTTTTCATTTATTACTTATCAGAATCAATACAAACAAAATTAGCTAATTAGTTAATTAACTATTGGTAATTAATTATTTTGCTTTGCATCTCGAACAAGGGAAAGAAATTTTCCTTGAAGGATAAAGTGGTATAAGTTGAAATAATCCCATTTATCGTTTGCTATAAAACGTATTTTCATAATCACAATGTTTATCGTTTTGGCTTAGGAGGCTGAGGAAGCCATAGCACTCGAGTTTGAATTCCGGTCGCTCACTTTTTATAAATACATTTAAAAAGCGATAACCCAGATACTCCCTTCTTTCTCCCCTACCCATTTTCCAACAGGTCCAGACAACTGACTGTTTTGAGAAGGTTAGAAGCATGAAATTGGGTAAAACAAAAACAATTAGTAAAAATATTTCTAATGGCAAAGATTTATAATAGTTGGTCCAGATACGAACGTAATTACATAACTGATCCAAACTAATGGATACAACTATAAACTTAATCTAGGTTTTGTTTATTTGCTTGCTTGTTTCTTTTTTTATTTTGTTTTTATTTTGGATACCTCATAGCCGTTGAGGTTCAGTCCACGAAAGTGTAGTGTGAAGACCTTTTTTTAAAGCCACCAGTATGCATCATCGTATGCACGTGACTAAACAGTTCAAATCTCGTTGTCAGGTTGGGCGACGAAGTTCACCAAGGGCGCCGACACTAGATTGTTACTCCTAAAAGTACCCAGGGCATCTAGTTGACCCGAGAATTTATACCCATCACTCAATGTCACAGCGACCAGGAGTTGACGGATATCGGTGTCCCGTGGTCCTTGCTGCAGCCGCTGCATTACAGTTCAATATGTTACCCAGTGCTCGCTACATCTCTTCTTTCAGTAGCCAAAAGACGTCGTCGAGGACACCAGATAGTTGCCTGTCCTTCAGGGGCGAGTTTATATGTGGCTTTTATCCCTTGGTAGAAAGTATGACTAAATAACTATGCGAAGGCGTGTTACCGAGAGTGTGGAATGCGTTTTCAGCTTGAAGCTGTTGAAGCGATTAACTTGACTTGAATTTTAAGTTGACCCCTAACTTGACTTTTAGTTGACTTTTGAATTGACTTGACTTTTAACTTGACCTTTAAATTGACTTGACTTTTAACTTGACTTTTAAATTGACATGTCTTTTAACTTGACTATTAAATTGCTTTGACTTTCAGCTTGACTGGACTTTTAACTTAACTTTTATCCTGACTTGACTTTTAACACGACTTTTAGCTTGATTTTACTTTTAGCTTGACTTTAACTTAATTTGACGTTTAACTTAATATTTAACTTGACTTTTAAATTGCTTTGACTTTCAGCTTGACTGGAATTTTAACTTGACTTTTAACTTGACTTTAAGCTAAACTGGAATTTACCTTGACTTGACTTTTAACTTGACGCTTAGCTTGACTTTACTATTAACTTGACTTTCAGCTTGACTTGACTTTTAGATTGACTTTTAACTTGACTTGATTTTTAGCTCGACTGGAATTTTAACTTGACTTTTAAATTGACTTTAAGCTTAACTGGAATTTACCTTGACTTAACTTTTAACTTGACGTTTAACTTGACTTTCAGCTTGACTTGACTTTTAGATTGACTTTTAACTTGACTTGATTTTTAGCTCGACTGGAATTTTAACTTGACTTTTAAATTGACTTTAAGCTTAACTGGAATTTACCTTGACTTGACTTTTAACTTGACGTTTAACTTGACTTTCAGCTTGACTTGACTTTTAGATTGACTTTTAACTTGACTTGATTTTTAGCTCGACTTTTCAAGTATTAGACCTTCCTACAGAAAAGAAGACATGAGTCCAAATCCAAACATTCTTCAGGAAGCCAGGGCATGGAAGCGGTGAAAGTTCGAGCGCTGGTCAATTGTGACGACAGTCCGGAGTGTACACCACACGACCAGACAGCCACCCATTCGTTCTCACTGTCTGCACTCCTGGCGAAGATTTGATTCAGTAAGAAACGCTTCCAACAAAACAAGCAAAAATTAAAAAAAAAACTTTAAAAAAGAACTGAGTAAAGGGAGAGGATAGACCAAATGCTGCCATATCTCTTAATATTGCAAAGTTTATCTCCTATTTTCCCATATAAAACAAAATTAATTTATGAACACTAATTGGTTAATAAATGGGTTACAATTTTTAACAATCCATCATTGTGCAACATTTCAACTTGTTCCCAGAATAAACGTGTAAAAGAATGCATCCAGACAGACAGACAGACAGACAGAGTGAGTATATATTAGCTGTGTAAAAATGAGACGTTTGGTAAGTAATCAACTCCATGAAACAGTGAGTGCAACAGAAAGATAGAGAAGGTGTGCCTTTATAAGAAAGAAAGATCAGGCACAAAGAAATTGTAAAAAATCTTCCATTACAAGAGTTTGTATAGCCAAATGTTTTTAAAACATTGACTCAGTTCGCCATTTCCAACAAAAGAAACTAGATCAAGTCATGACCTGTGCTTATGCTACGTATTTCAGATTTCGATGATAATTTAATTTTAAAGCTGGATTAATCTTTTCCTTGATAATCCAACATTATTATAGAATTATTCTATTTTATAGTTGAAGTTGATGTTAAATGAAAACATCCTGTGCTCTAGGAGGAGAGACGAGAGAAAGTGTATACACATTTTGTTGATTCTTAGCACGTGGAACACAAAATGTACCTTTATGTTTGTGTTTTTCTGAATACTTGACGGTGTTGTAGTTTGTACTTGTAAGCAATTGTTCAGTGTTTTATGTAATATTTTAGCGACCAAGCACCAAAAGAAGATTCCAAAGTGTTTCTCTGTATTGTTGTCATTCTGAAATTGATAATCTATGGTCTCCTTTATTCTTTAATTAACTTCTGTTCTTATTGAAATGCGATTTAAGATACTAGGCATTGACTTTGGTCGGAACACACAGATGATGTGTTAAAAAAAAGGCAGGTACCGAATATAGTTGTAGCGGGTTATAGCACTATGTGCTGCAAGTTGCCTAAGGATCACCGGCTCCTGATTTTTCCTCAGGGTTGACTCCCAAAGCCTTTCTTATATTCGATATAGTGCAATGCAGCGGAGATATGGAATTAGGATTCAGAATAGTCCTTATCTTAGGTAGGGTGATGATTTCTCAAAAGGTTTAGATAATAGTGAACAAATAGATGCTATCTTACTAGATTTTTCCAAGGCTTTTGACAAAGTTCACCACCATAGTTTGCTTAAAAAATTAAAATATTTCGGCATTAATGGTCCACTGCATCAGTGGATTAAAGATTTTCTGATAGGGAGAGAACAAACTGTAATAATAAATGGCTCTAAATCGACACCAATAACAGTAAACTCAGGTGTACCTCAAGGAACAGTCTTGGGTCCACTACTATTTTTAATTTACATAAATGATTTACCAAATTGCATTAGTTCAGGAACAAAAGTCAGATTATTTGCAGACGATTGCATAATATATAGAACAATAAAAACAAAACAAGACACAGATATTTTACAAAGAGAATTAGATGAATTACAGAAATGGGAATCAAATTGGAGCGTGTTTTTCCACCCAGAAAATTGTCAGTCATTAAGAGTAACAAAAGAACTAAAAAAAATTCCACTTATCTTATTTATGGTAAACCAGTAACACAGACTGAAAACGCAAAATACCTAGGTGTTATAATAAATGAAAAACTGTCATGGAATCCACATATTGATGAAACTATAAAAAAATCCAACAAAGCATTAGGGTTTATTAAAAGAAATTTCTATAAATCAAATAAGAACATAAAACTAAAATGGTATCTAACCTTGATTAAGCCAATAATAGAATATGCATCCTCTGTTTGGGACCCCTCAACTCAAGAAAACATTAAGAAACTGGAACAAACACAAAATAGAGCAGTGAGATTCATAACAAACGAATATTCACATTTGACTAGGGTAACACCATTAGTAAAATCACTAAATTTAGAAAGCCTTCAGGACAGAAGACTCAAAAGTAAAGTAGCAATTATACATAAAACACTGAACCATAATCTTCAAATACAAAAACAAAATTTAATAAAATACTCTGAAAGACACAAAAATAAAGGCACATTCCTCGTCCCATATGCTAGGACAAATTTGTACAAATACTCCTTCTTCCCTAGTGCTATTAGAGCATGGAATGGGTTGCCTGAGCTAGCCAGAAAAACCAGTGACTTGGCAGAATTTAAGTCATTGGTTAATATGCATGACTAAATGCATGACGCGTAGGACGTAATCATCTTCTTTTTTGAAGTAACGTCTGTATTATATAAGATAAGATAAGATAGGCGTAAGAGTTCCTTCTGCCCTAGCGATAATTTAATTTATTTAACAATAAGTGGTAGCAGATAATGTTAAACTGTTTCTATTGCCTACAGATAACTAAAGTCAACCGCACTTTCATAAGATTATGTTGTTGTTGGGTATGCTCCCAGGCGTCCTAAAAATCCTGAAGCTCACAATCCCAGTCTTCACCTGGATTCAAACCCGAAACCCATCGATTCAAATGCCAAGAGCTTTACCACTCAGCCACCATGCCCCCATGTCAAAAAGTTTATTGAATTTATAATTTTAGACGGAAAAGGCTTAGAGTTATGGTTAGAGACAGGGTGTTACTTGTTTTGTTTTTCTCACGTGACGTTATTTATTGTCAATAAAGTTTACTTGGTCGCCAGCGCCATAAAACTATGACACGGAGAATCACAGCTGTGCTTCGCCTGAACCTGATCGACACAAGTATTCCTGGGGCCCTCGACTTCGTGTTGATGTCATGTCACATGACATTCATATTTATTCGACAACCAAGACGCGAAGTTTACAACGTGGATTAAAAAAAAAATCAATGACGTGCGTGTCTCTTGTTTGAGTGTATGAACGAAAATAACGACTTTGACTGGCTGGCTAATCCAGGAGGAGGGTATCTTACGTGTTCACATTAGACCAGTCGTCATAGAAGGCCTGTACACTGACCTGTGACGTCGCAAACTGTGGGAAGTTTAGGCCAATAGCTATTTACCACTTCTCGGCTGGCCTCGGTCCACGACAATCAGTAAACATTTTGGTTTCATCAAACCTAGCATGTGAAGCCTAGACTTGTCTGGACTTGGCTGACTGCGCGAAAAGTCAATCCAGTAAGACTAAACGGAACACGCAAAATATTTATATAAACAAAGCTATCTAAAAGAAAGAGCTTCGTACTTACAATTATATCTTTAAAAAGAAGTTCAATTCGAGCTCGAGGGCTATAGACTCCTTAAGCCAACACACTAACCACTGTGCCAGGGAAGCTCTTCTGAAAAAAAAAGAAGGTTTTGTAGTTATCTATAGTTAGTTTCAAACTTTTCTTTCTACAAAGTATAAAGGGTACTAATTCAACTTATACTAACAAATCAGTAAAATTTCTTTCCCTTGTTCGAGACACCAAACAAGGAAAGAATTACCAATAGTTTCTTAACTAATTTTTTGTTTGTCTTTTATTCTTGTTTTGTCAGGTACAAGAAATGTGCAAAAATTTCTATTTGATCCGAGATTGGGTGTGAGAAAAAATAACGTGTACAAACTTTTTAATAGACAGAGTGATTTGATATAAGTTTTTAAAAAAATGCAATCTCAACCACAACCTTGTGAAACCTACAAGAACAGGGCAAGAGACGTAATTAGTCCATGGTCATCCACTGTACCAAACATCGTCCTCGAATGTCTTGACACATTATTGCTAAGAGGAAAGAATGGGCCTCAGAGCGAGAGTGTGAGGTCAATGTGACCTCTTCACTTTTAGGAAAAATCTCAGAGAAAGTCACTTCTCCAGCTGGAATAGAGTGCTCATAGAGTAGTTTAAAGGCTGGGGGCTAGAGTAGAGGTGGCGGTGTTGAACAGGTTGTGAGTCTACTTACTTGAGCTGATATTGTAGTCGCGAGTTCTTAAATATCCTCACACCCAGCAGAACAAATTGAAATAGATTAAATTAACCAAGCCATTAGAAATTCAACATTTATTCAAACAATAAGGGCACAGTCTATGTGTTAGTTAGCTAAATAAAACACGTCCATTCCTAAGCGTGACTACAAAATATATTATCTTATGTAATACAGAAATATTGCCAGACTGAGGGCCAAAAATAAAATCAGAACCACCCTCGTCAGAAATATGTTCTTCGCGAATGATGCAGCGGTAGTGGCACACTTACAAGAGGAACTTCAGTCACTAATGTCCCGCTTCTCTCAGGCCTGTAAAGAATATGGCTTAACTATTAGCACAAAGAAAAACAATTTTATGGGACCACCTGCTACAGCACCACCCTCCATCCTCATAGACGACAACAAGCTGGATGCTGTAAATGAATTCTGCTATCTGGGATTCACAATTCAAGATGACCTGTTTCTAGAAGAGGAGATTAAAAAAACGCATGGTGAAGGCTACATCGGCCTTTGCTAGACTCAGGTCAAGAGTTTGGCAAAACCAGAAGCTCCCTTAAGTGACCGAAATGGAAGTCTACAAGGCATGAGCTATGAGTACACTACTGTATGGCAGTGAATCATAAACCATCTACGCAAAGCAAGAAAGAAAATTAAACTCATTCCATTCTGATATCTCCGTAGGATCTTGAAAATCACACGGAAAGAAAAAGTGTGCAATACTGAGATCCTTGCGCGATCAGGTATTCACAGCATCTTTACAGCCCTCAGACAACGCCGTTTGCACTGGCCTGAACATGTTCGCCGCATGGAGGACAAGCGCATCCCGAAAGTCATCCTCTATGGACAACTCGAGAAAAACTGGCCGCCCCCACCTCCGTTACATAGATGTAATAAAACGGGACCTCAAATCTGTGAACATCAATACTGGCCATCGGGAAGACATAGCTCTGGACCGCACCAGATGGAGAGAGAGACTGACCAAGAAAGCTATGGGCAGTGAAAGAACGTGGGTCTAAGCTCTGGAGGAAAAGCGTACAATGCGTAAAATGACCAGCTCCTCTACCACCGAAACAAAAGCCACTTTAACCTGCGATATTTGTGGACGGGAGTTTGACTCCAAAGTAGGTCTCCACAGCCATACGAGGAAGTGTGCTCTGAGATGAGCCATAGTCGTTCTAGGACTGAAGGAGGCCAACACTACAAGAAGTCCTTCTCCACAGCCTCATGAGGAAGTGTGCTCTGAGATGAGCCATAGTCGTTCTAGGACTGAAGGAGGCCAACACTATAAGAAGTCCTTCTCCACAGCCACATGAGGAAGTGTGCTCTGAGATGAGCCATAGTCGTTCTACGACTGAAGGAGGCCAACACTATAAGAAGTCCTTCTCCACAGCCACATGAGGAAGTGTGCTCTAAGATGAGCCATAGTCGTTCTAGGACTGAAGGAGGCCAACACTACAAGAAGTCCTTCTCCACAGCCTCATGAGGAAGTGTGCTCTGAGATGAGCCATAGTCGTTCTAGGACTGAAGGAGGCCAACACTATAAGAAGTCCTTCTCCACAGCCACATGAGAAAGTGTGCTCTGAGATGAGCCATAGTCGTTCTAGGACTGAAGGAGGCCAACACTACAAGAAGTCCTTCTCGTCCGTTAGTATTTCCGTTCTAAGTTTTTAATGTCACTAGGGAACAACCCAATTAAACCCAACTTCTACACGTTTTACATGTCCCGATCACATAGGTCTCTGCTGTCTCACAAGCCATGCAAGAAGGCACAGAACCGTAGTGCAAAGCCCTGAGCCCCCTTCATGACAAAAGTGATCACCATCGTGTCACGATAATATGATTATCAAATGTATTGGATGGTCTTAGACACTAAGTCACTATGGTTATTAGTAGATCTATATATAGTAATCTAGATCAGTCGTGCTCAAATTGGGGTCTGCGAGACGCTCGTAGAGTGTCCAAAGAAAGAGGAAAATTGTATAAATTAAAATAACTTTTTTTTCTAAAAGACATTTTATTTGATCGGATAATTTTAATAATATTAAACCTGTCCCTCATTAATGCTTTATTGTCTCTATTACGTACTAGTCTATGTCGATCCAAACTAAAGATTTGAGACATTCCTAATTTGGATATTGCGATTTTGTGCTGATCCATTTACGTGTGGATAAACTCATAACCCAATCATACATCAAAACATACTAAAAAATATAGGAGCAGCTAATTGAAGTAGCTACAAGCGTGGAACTTAAACCAATGTTTGAACAAAGATATTACACAATCTGGTTTACAAAAAAAAATAAAAAAAATATACCAATTTTATATCCTGCATTATGGGTCATTGTACAGAAGTTGTTAACTGCTTTCCTGTCGTCTTGTTTCGTACAATGTGAATTCATTGCCGTAACGAACATCATTACAAATAGAGAAACCGACTAGAAATTTCTGCTGGTGGAGATTTGCTGTTGCTGCTTACAAACATTGAGCAGGACATAAATACTTTCATAAAATCTCAACATATACAAGCCATTATTTTTTATTTTTTTTTACAATTTTATTGTAAGCCAAATTCTAATCTCAATAAACACTGACTCCTTTAATAAACTTTTAAAAAACTTTGTGTAACTTATATACTGTGCATTTAATGCATCTTTTTCACTTAGGGGTCCTTGAGCAAGTTTTGACTACATAAAGGGGTCACCGATCAAAAAAAGTTTGAGAATCTCTGATCTAGATAAACAAATATTTCTTTACATGTATTTTAGTAATTCAAAATATTGAATGAATTATTCAAACATATTTAAACCAGAAATACTTTTATAATAGGAAACTACATTTAATATGGAAATTTAAATACTGTAATTGAAGGCTTCTCACAATAACTTATAAAAAAAGCAATTTGTGCTCCATCTGTAAACGCATCAACAAAAGCATGTATGTTTCTTGGAACCTTTGTACTGCTATAGTAAACAAAGACAGATCCTTCCGAAAGAATCCCAATTTCAAGGACTTGGTTCGTGTACGTACATGTGTCTACAACAAGAGAACAATGGACAACCCAGTGATCGTCAAGTTTGGACAGTTTCTGAACAATGTTAACCTTAATTGTTGTGTAAACAGGGAACTTGCGTTTTTGTCTTATGTGTTGTTGGCAATGTAATTTCTTCTTCTGCATTAAAAGTAGCCACTTTAAATCAGACATGCTTCCGGTAAAGCAGATATTGTGGAACATTCAATTATGACGACTACGCCCTCAGAAGTCTTCGTCACTTTGTTTGTTGTCTTTTGTGTTGTGTATAAGGTAAGACAGTTCGTAGTGCACCTGAAAAAAAGAAATTAAACACCTAAAAACATTTATTTTCATTTAAGCCATTCGTTGTCGAAACCTTTTTCAGAAGTTGATGTTATCTATAGCTAGAAATGCAGTCTCTACCATTTGTTATGCAGGCTACCACTTGGCTGCTTATGAGACCAACACGCTTCTCTGTCTAGACATTCTGGAGATTCTAGCAGACCTCTCTCGACGTCTTCTGGAGGAGACCGTCTGTCACGTGGTATTAACGAAACACATTATCACCAAATTAGAATACCTGCTCTGATATTTAAATGTAATATCAAGAATTGTACTTGATTTGATTTATGCATATTTTTTTCTGTATTGAAAATTGGCTCTGGTATTTGCCCTTCTGCTTCTATCGAATAGACCTTGAAAGCTGAGGATATCACAAACTGACATCGTTCTCTGACATAGTTCTACTGACATTGATCTTCTGACATCGTTCTTCTGACATTGATCTTCTGACATCGTTCTTCTGACATTGATCTTCTGACATCGTTCTTCTGACATTGATCTTCTGACATCGTTCTTCTGACATTGATCTTCTGACATCGTTCTCTGACATTGATCTTCTGACATCGTTCTTCTGACATTGATCTTCTGACATCGTTCTTCTGACATTGATCTTCTGACATCGTTCTTCTGACATTGATCTTCTGAAATAACTCTTCTGATAGGAAAAATTTTCTAATAGAATAAGCTTGGACGTTGTTCGTGGTAGCCGCCTTGCAAGTATCAAGTTGATAGATCTAGACATCGGCCTTTGTTTACATACACAAACAAGAAACTAAACAAAAGTAGGCGTGGTCTATTGATTAACTCACTTGGTCACAATCTACTTGCGCAGTGGCTTCAAAAAATGAAAAATGTATCCATTAGTAGGACCTATATAGATCTAGGTACAGAAGTTGTTTTTTTAATCTAAAGATTATAAGTCCCTTATATCTCCGACTGGGGTTCCCGTCTGGTGCATTGACCACCAACCAGCTTTGTGCAAGTGTTGCGATTCTGAGTGAGTCTCTCCAAACTACCCCCACACTTGCATTGTATCCGCATCCCAATCTGGCGCCAAGTATTTCTGTGGAGTCGCCTCTTCCTCTTTTCTTGGGGTTTCCAGGGGAGCGTTTTGTCTTGTGATGCTGGATACAGGATTTTGACATGAGTGGCTATAATCCATCGCTATTGGTTTAACCTGCCCACAGGCTGCGACGTCGTAGGTCAGTGTTTAGATCTTCTAAAACGATTGGTCTCGTGTGTAGCCATTCTCTAATGTTATCTGGTCAAAGAAGAATTTAGTTTCAAGAGAAAGAGATCATAAACAAAAGGTAGCTTCTTTAATTCTTACTAATTAGGAAGCTCAGAGCTGGTTTAACATGAAGGTAGCTTCTTTAATTCTTACTAATTAGGAAGCTCAGAGCTGGTTTAACATGAAGGTAGCTTCTTTAATTCTTACTAATCAGGAAGCTCAGAGCTGGTTTAACATGAAGGTAGCTTCTTTAATTCTTACTAATTAGGAAGCTCAGAGCTGGTTTAACATGGAGGTAGCTTCTTTAATTCTTACTAATTAGGAAGCTCAGAGCTGGTTTAACATGAAGGTAGCTTCTTTAATTCTTACTAATTAGGAAGCTCAGAGCTGGTTTAACATGAAGGTAGCTTCTTTAATTCTTACTAATTAGGAAGCTCAGAGCTGGTTTAACATGAAGGTAGCTTCTTTAATTCTTACTAATCAGGAAGCTCAAAGCTGGTTTAACATGAAGGTAGCTTCTTTAATTCTTACTAATTAGGAAGCTCAGAGCTGGTTTAACATGAAGGTAGCTTCTTTAATTCTTACTAATTAGGAAGCTCAGAGCTGGTTTAACATGAAGGTAGCTTCTTTAATTCTTACTAATTAGGAAGCTCAGAGCTGGTTTAACATGAAGGTAGCTTCTTTAATTCTTACTAATTAGGAAGCTCAGAGCTGGTTTAAAATGAAGGTAGCTTCTTTAATTCTTACTAATTAGGAAGCTCAGAGCTGGTTTAACATGAAGGTAGCTTCTTTAATTCTTACTAATTAGGAAGCTCAGAGCTGGTTTAACATGAAGGTAGGTTCTTTAATTCTTACTAACTAGGAAGCTCAGAGCTGGTTTAACAGGAAGGTACCTTCTTTAATTCTTACTAACTAGGAAGCTCAGAGCTGGATTAACATGCATAGACATGGAGGTCGAAAAGAGGAAAGCGCAACAGGGACGCCCTCGTATAACTTGGCATTGGTGCCGCATCTCCATGGAGGAAAAAAAAGGCTGCAGACGTGGCCAATAACAAATCTATATGCAGACAGCTTGCCACCAAATGCGGATGCAAGTGTAGGTCAGCACTCTGGTTGCCCAATGCCTTCCCCTTCTTCTTGTTATGATGTAAGAAAAGTAAGATGTCATTCAATGATTTTCTAATTGATGGTGGACCACCTTTACCTACGGTCAAGGAAATTGGTGATTAACCATTCTCTCATTCATGGCCTGTGGGAGAAGTCATTCTCTTTGGTAAAATGTTTTAAGGGCCTTTGACTTCTGCAAAAAAGGGTAAACTGGTAATAGCAAATACACTGGTAATAGATAATACACTGGTAATAGAAAATACACTGGCTTATCAACATTGTGTACACCGGATACACCAAAGTTTAAAAATCTCCAGTTAGCGAAAATAATGTTTATTTCTTATGGAACTGACCTATATAGAACGATCTAACGTTTGTTTTATTTGGTTCTGCAAAGTTTTCAACGGCACAAGTTTTACAAATATGCTAATGTTTGATTGACAGGGGCCTTAATAACGCCTGCCCACATTCTTCTTTTGAATATATAAACTAACTGAATGATGTATTGATTCACTGCGAAGGGAGGGAAGCCCCCCTTTTCCCCAAGTCCCCTTTATATAGTCTCGGGAGTAGCTTCAAAGCTTTTTATGTGAGAGTCCAGTCCCTTGGCGTAGTCTTGGCCTTTATATATTGAATATATCACTGTAGGTATATCATATATAAGGGAAGTGCACGCGAGCTACGCGTGCGCGCCTTTTTTTTCTGAGCGCTTGTCGTCTGCTGTGAGCGGCTGAGGAGATAAAGACATCAACTAAACAAGATAGAAGTTCACTGTCAGCCCGCCAGACGGTGCAGACGTCAACACAAGAGGACGACATTGACTACAACATCTCCCACAACGACAAAGACAGCCCTAGGCTTGGCCACGGCGAGGAAACGGAGGAAAAAAGTATCGGGGGCTGAGGTTGCTGGCCATTGGAACGGCTACTGGACGCCTGACGCCCGACGCGACTCTCACAAAATGACAAGATGGTTGACCACAATTTTAGTTGTTGGATACATGTTGCCTGTGGTCAGTTCTCAAGGAAGCGCTGGACATTTGGTCTATTCAGCTGAACGTAAGTTGGATTTTTACCTTTGGTCTGATTATGTCAAGTCTTTTTAACCCGTGGGCCGAATAAATGTGAACAGAGGTGTCACGGGCACCATTCTTTAGATCCGAGGCGTCATGTAGAACTGTAAGCAGAAGTGTAGACAGGCCAGATGGCAACGCGTAAAGGGCCGAATATGGAAAGCGGGTAGTAGTTTGTGCATTACTTGATTAGGACACCTCCTCAGGTAGAATTATGAACATAAGTTATGTGTACTCAATTTTGGTCAAGTCTTAATTATTGATCCAGAACTAAAAATTTATGCAAAAGTGGAAAACTTGTAGATATGTAGGGCTAGTCTTGCCCTATTTGAAATATTAAAAAAATAGTAAATCTATAATATTTTTCTATATCTTTTGACCGATTATTATAACGTTTCAATATCCTATTTAAAAAAACAACAACACATTGGGCAAACTTTCTAACTGTGGACATCCTAAAAATGTATGCAGGAAAAAAAATATATTAACTCTTTCTCTCCGTAATTATTTACCAAATTCTGGTGGAATCAACGTTGGTATCGTCAGTTAGGAGAGAAAGAGTTAAAAATTGTGTCTGATAAAAAGGTAATGGGGAAAAGATTGATATAAACTTAGATCTAAAGAAATGTTTGGAGACGTAACTTTGCTTTGTTGAACTGTGAATTGAAACACTGATATTATATTAGGACTGAGCATCTAAGTAAGGTCTGGGTATCTAAGTAAGGTCTGGGTATCTAAGTAAGGTCTGAGTATCTAAGTAAGGTCTGAGTATCTAAGTAAGGTCTGAGTATCTCAGTAAGGTCTGAGTATCTAAGTAAGGTCTGAGTATCTAAGTAAGGTCTGAGTATCTATGAAAGATCTGAGTATCTAAGTAAGGTCTGAGTATCTAAGTAAGGTCTGAGTATCTATGAAAGATCTGAGTATCTATGAAAGATCTGAGTATCTATGAAAGATCTGAGTATCTATGAAAGATCTGAGTATCTATGAAAGATCTGAGTATCTAAGTAAGGTCTGAGTATCTAAGTAAGATTTGCTTATTTCAAACACGACATAACTTTAGGTCTCTGAGTTTATATGTTGTTTTTACTCATGAAAGACAGAAACAAAATAAATACATGGGATAAGACTAATGAGTGTATCCTTGGTCGAAGTGTATGCGCTTTGGACTGTGGTCTCATTGTCCCGAGTTCAAAACACTTGACGTCTTCCCCCTTGCATCTTGCAGGACGTTTGTGCTTGGACGTAGTCATCTTCATCTCTGAACTAACTTCAGATCAAACACAAGTGATCACAGAAATAACCACTACGCGTATAACATAAACATTCTACATGGTTCCTATTTGTAATGACAAATATTAGGACAACAACACACAACATACATGCAACGTCAACAATGAATAAAAGAATCATAAAGATTTCATAAAGAAACAGCAGCACACATATAGACTCTTTACACATCATGAAACACATTTATACGTCATAGTTTAAAAAAAAAACAGACACATCGATTTGACCTATATACCATCTCTTCTATTTTTGTTTAATATTTATATTAATTATACTTCCACTGGATATTTTATAAAGTCACCGAGTTGGGTTTTAATTGATGCACGATGAATCGATAATTAGGCTGTGGATCTTACGTGTCCTTATTGCTATCAGCTACATTAGTTCATTTCGATGTGCCGAAGGAAGAAATCCAATGACATGGTAGAGTTTAAGTTGCTCATGAACATGAATTGTGGGATATAGTCATTTACATTGAGGTAACATCTGTAATTATACTATAAAAATACTAGTACACTATTCGAGTCACAAAAAAGCCTATCTCTATATTTGTGCTTATATTTATGTTTATATTGAATTTTCATAAAGACCTAACGTTAGTTCTCAGTATTTTAACTTCTTTACATTCATGGTGTTTTTTTTTTTTTATAGAAAACTTTCTTTTCGATATAATTAGGGCCATTTTAATTAAGATAAAGGAAAAAGCATTTTCACATCCTGTTCTAATAATGAATAAACATGCAATGTAACATCTAATAATGAATAAACATGCAATGTAACATCTAAAAATGAATAAACATGCAATGTAACATCTAATAATGAATAAACATGCAATGTAACATCTAATAATGAATAAACATGCAATGTAACATCTCTAATAATGAATAAACATGCAATGTAACATCTAATAATGAATAAACATGCAATGTAACATCTAATAATGAATAAACATGCAATGTAACATCTAATAATGAATAAACATGCAATGTAACATCTAATAATGAATAAACATGCAATGTAACATCTAATAATGAATAAACATGCAATGTAACATCTAATAATGAATAAACATGCAATGTAACATCTAATAATGAATAAACATGCAATGTAACATCTAATAATGAATAAACATGCAATGTAACATCTAATAATGAATAAACATGCAATGTAACATCTAATAATGAATAAACATGCAATGTAACATCTAATAATGAATAAACATGCAATGTAACATCTAATAATGAATAAACATGCAATGTAACATCTAATAATTGTAGATGAACTAAGGCAGCAAGGTTATTGAGACAAGAGGGTGAAGAATATATAGCGAAATATAGTCCCGCTGACACCGACAAGGCACCGTCGACTTTGGGGCACCACAAATTCTATGTCAACCGTTTTTTTTTTCGATTCCTTTCTGTCTTCATGCCTTGAATAGAATCACTTTCAATGACAGGCCCGTCCATTTTTGTCTAGCCGTCATTTCCCTCTTCTTTTTTTCTGGTACTGTTACCTGAAGGAAGGTCTTTGCGAGCCTTGAGGACCTTGTGATATTCGTTTGAGTTATCTTCTTATCTTATATGATACAGACGTTACTTCAAAAAAGAAGATGATTACGTCCTACGCGTCATGCATTTAGTCATGCATATTAACCAATGACTTAAATTCTGCCAAGTCACTGGTTTTTCTGGCTAGCTCAGGCAACCCATTCCATGCTCTAATAGCACTAGGGAAGAAGGAGTATTTGTACAAATTTGTCCTCGCATATGGAACGAGGAATATGTCTCTATTTTTGTGTCTTTCTGAGTATTTTATTAAATTTTGTTTTTATATTTGAAGATTATGGTTCAGTGTTCTATGTATAATTGCTACTTTACTTTTAAGTTTTCTATCCTGAAGGCTTTCTAAATTTAGTGATTTTGCTAAATATGTTACTCTAGTCAAATGTAAATATTCGTTTGTTATGAATCTCACTGCTCTATTTTGTGTCTGTTCCAATTTCTTATTGTTTTCTTGAGTTGAAGGGTCCCAAACAGAGGATGCATATTATATTATTGGCTTAATCAAGGTTAGATACCATTTTAGTTTTATGTTCTTATTTGATTTATAGAAATTTCTTTTAATAAACCCTAATGCTTTGTTGGATTTTTTTATAGTTTCATCAATATGTGGATTCCATGACAGTTTTTCATTTATTATAACACCTAGGTATTTTGCGTTTTCAGTCTGTGTTACTGGTTTACCATAAATAAGATAAGTGGAATTTTTTTTAGTTCTTTTGTTACTCTTGTCACGTATTACGAATTGAATTCTACTTTTAAATGGCTTGCCTAGGGGAACGTGACAATAGAATAGCAGTTGTGTCACTTATAATAAGTCTGAATTTAATCAAAGACTTACAGTGAATAACAAAAAAAAATGACACAAGAAATCGGAAGGTAAACTATCAACTTAATGTTTAATCAAATATAAAGTTACAAGAAAGAAAAATAAACATTTACTCAATACAGAATTGATGTGTTGACCAAAACCCTTTTACAAAAATGGCATGTAAAAATATTACAATACAAGAGTTTGAAAATGTAATTACAAATACAAGCAAGCAAGGCCTTAAAAAAAATATTAACTTACACGATAAATGGTATACCACGCACGGGTCACGCAATGTCTCCGCTATTCTGTCTCACGGCTGTCTCCGTATGTCTGTCCGTCAACGTTACGCGAGCGGTCTTATATAATCTACCGCGCGTCGATCTCTCGTAATTTCTAGAAAGTCATCAACACCCAGATCTAGAACGCTCTTCAAAGAGACAGAAAAAAAAACACCCTCCTTTCAACCAGAGGTACACACACAGGTCAAGGACCGGTCACTGTCTGTGTGGCTTGACGAATAAAAAAGAAAAAAAAACTTATTACACAAGGGGCAGACAACCTCCCCGTCTCTCGACCGCAACAGGTCAAAGAAGAAAAAAACAATGCCTAGATACGTAACACCTCCCTCCTAGAAATAAAAAGTTTACATTTCCACGAAATGGAAATCTTTTTAGAACTACAAAAAAAATATTTACATTACAGAATGTATTTATCATGATATTATATAAAAAAATATACATCAAAATACTTTTTACACTCTAGATAAGGCATCGGCGATAACATTTTCGCTGCCTTTTATGTGTTTAAGATCTAGGTTGTACTCTTGTAAAAATAAACTCCACCTGAGAAGTCGTTGGTTCTTGCCAGACATTTTGTGGATAAATGTAAGGGGATTGTGGTCAGTAAATACAACCAGTGGCCATCTGGACCCACTGATATAAAAATCAAAGTGTTGTATAGAAAGAATCAACCCAAGACATTCTTTTTCCATAGTAGAATAATTTCTTTGATGTCTATTAAATTTCTTGGAAAAGAAACAAATAGGATGCTCTACTTGGAAATTATCTTCTTGGTAAAGGACTGACCCAACACCTGTGTCACTGGCGTCAATAGCTAACCTAAAAGGTTTTCCGAAGTCAGGAGCCATCAAAATGGGGGAGCTAGATAATATCTGCTTAATTTGGTTAAAGGCTTTCTGACATTCATCCGTCCAAGTAAATCGGACGTTCTTTCTCAGGAGGTTTGTTAAAGGACTGGCAATGACAGCAAAATTTTCGCAAAATTTTCTATAATATCCAGACATTCCCAAAAATCTTCGGAGTTGTTTCCGATCAGCAGGGATAGGGAAAGCTTGGATAGCTTCTACTTTGGCCATTACAGGTTTCACCTGGCCTTGTCCTACAATATGGCCTAAGTATTGGATGGAAGCCTGGCAAAAATCACTCTTACTCAGGTTTACAGTAATTTTTGCATGTAAAAGTTTAGTAAAAAGACAATGCAGTTGTTTACAATGGCTAGAAAAATCTTGGCTAAAAATTACTACATCATCTATGTATGCGTGGCAATTCTCCATGTCAGCAAGCAGGGCATTTATCATTCTCTGGAAAGTGGCAGGAGCATTCTTCATGCCAAATGGCATCACTTTGTATTGGTACAGACCATCAGGGGTGACAAAGGCGGAGATTTCCTTTGCCCTATCAGTCAGGGGAACCTGCCAATAACCTGAAAGTAGGTCTATTTTGGTGATGTACTTAGCGTCACCAATACGATCTATGAGATCGTCTATCCTAGGGATAGGAAACGAATCGGTCTTTGTGACAGCATTTACCTTACGGTAGTCTGTACAAAAACGATAAGTCTTGTCCTGTTTAGGTATCAAGACACATGGGGAGCTCCAGCTACTGGAACTTGGTTCAATGAGGTCATTTTCAAGCATATACTTGATTTCTGACCTAAGTATGGCAAGTTTTTCAGGGTTGACCCTGTAAGGATGCTGCTTGACTGGAGTAGCCTCGCCAACATCTACATCATGCATTATAACATTGGTCTGTTTTGGTACATCAGAAAAAATGTCATTAAATTCATTAATGAGTTTCATGATAACTGGCCGTTCTGTCGAAGACAGATGAGACAGTTTTACATCCAAATTCTGTAATACAACAGAATTAGGTATTTTGTATTGTCCAAATTTCTCCTTTACAATATCATCATCAATAGGAGAAACATGGCTATTTGAACAACCTTTGACTGTATTTAAAACACAATTACTCTTCTCTGAGTGATCTGGCCGAGATACATAAGGCTTCAGCATGTTTATATGACATAACTGAGTCTTTTTCCTACGGTCAGGGGTTTTGATTGTGTAATTGAGGTCACTAATTTTGGTCTCAATTTCATAGGGACCAAAATATCTGGCTTGCAAGGGTTGACCTGGTATGGGCAAAAATACAAGCACCTTATCCCCGGGAGAAAATTCTCTAACACGGGCCTTTCTATCATACCAGCGTTTCATGCTGGATTGGGTGTTTTGTAAGTTATTTTTGGCCAGAACACAAGCATCATAAAGTCTAGTTTTAAACTTACTTACATAGTCTAAAAGTCCTTCAGTGGCTGTTGGTGACAACAAAGTCTCTTTTATACATTTCAAGGGACCGCGCACCGAATGGCCAAAGACTAAGTCAAAAGGGCTGAATCCCAACGATTCCTGGACGGATTCACGGGTTGCAAACAGCAGCATGTGGATTCCTTCGTCCCAGTCTTTTTCGTGCTCAAAGCAATAGGTTCGGATCATGTTCTTGAGAGTCTGATGGAATCGCTCAAGAGCGCCTTGCGACTCGGCATGATACGCACTCGACATGCAGTGTTTGATGCCCAACTGAGTCATGACTTGCTTGAAAAGATTGGCCGTGAAATTCGTTCCTTGGTCCGATTGGATGGATTTTGGTAGACCAAATAGAGTAAAGAACTTGATTAAGGCCTTTACAATGTTCGATGCTTTTATGTTCCTTAGAGGAATAGCTTCAGGAAAACGAGTTGAAGCACACATAAAGGTCAACAGGTATTGGTTGCCAGCTTTTGTCCTTGGGAGCGGACCAACACAGTCAATAAGTACTCTGCTGAAAGGTTCTTCAAAGGCTGGAATCGGCTTCAGAGGAGCAACAGGGATCTTTTGATTTGGCTTGCCAACCATCTGACAGGCATGACAGGATCGGCAGTACTGGATGACATCTTTCTTCAAACGTGGCCAGAAGAAGTGTGACATAATCTTGTGGTATGTCTTGTGGATGCCGAGATGACCTGACATTGGTGTGTCATGAGCCAGATTCATGATGTACGCTCGGTATCTTTCTGGTAACACGATTTGATGGCATATTCTCCATTCTTCTTCGTTGGATGCGCCTGGAGGTTTCCATTTCCTGAAGAGCATATCATCTTGGATGTAGTAGCACGTTGATGCTAGCTCTGCCTCTTGTGATGTCATTGCGGTTTCTCGGAGTTTGGCGAGCTCTGGATCCTTCTTTTGGTCCTCAATCAACTGTTTTCGAGTTGATGCCGGCTTTTCAGAATTTGGCGTTGGTTCTTCTTCAAGAGAAGCAAAGAATGTGGTGCTCAAGTCCACATCATCTTGGTTACTGTTGGCTTTGATAACGTTCTCTTCTTGAGATGCTTTCAACCTCATTGCCCTTGTTACTGCACACGCTGGATATAACTCTAGGTCTTCCTCGGGTGTGGCAGATAAGTCGGGTGTTTGAGTGACGATGGGTTCGGCTATCACCTTTCCACCTGCTAAGTCATTGCCTAACAGCAACGAGATGCCTTCCAATGGTAATGTTGGTCGGACACCTACAACAATCGGTCCAGTAATGAGATTTGACTTTATGTCGATTAGATGTAGAGGCACATCTATACATCCAAGCTCTACGCCTCGTAACAGGATGCTCTTCCCAGTCGATGATGATTTTGACAAGGGCAAGATACCCTCTAAAAGTAACGATTGTGAGGCACCTGTGTCTCTCAAAATGGTGATAGGTCGTAGACTTGTAGAATCACCGGGTAGTGATACGAATCCTTCCGAAATGAAAGGCTTAAAATCCTCTAATAAAACATCAATTTTGGTTGATGCAGACTGGACTTGGGTCGAACTCTCGCTGGAGTCATTGACATCTCTAGGAGACGCAGTGGAGAAACTCTTTCTTGAGTCAGTAGAACATCTTGTGGATGTATTTGGAGAACTCTTGATGGAGTCATTGGAACATCGGGGTGATGTCTTATGGGAACTCTGGATAGAGTCATGGGAACATCGGGATGATGTATTATGGGAACTCTGGATAGAGTCATTGGAACATCGGGGTGATGTCTTATGGGAACTCTGGATAGAGTCATGGGAACATCGGGATGATGTATTCTGGGAACTCTGGATAGAGTCATTGGAACATCGGCTTGATGTATTTGAAAAACTCTTGTTTGAGTCATTGGAACATCGGCTTGATGTATTTGAAAAACTCTTGTTTGAGTCATTGGAACATCGGCTTGATGTATTTGAAGAACTCGCTGTTGAGTCATTTGAACACCGTGGAGACATTTTCGGAGAGTCTTGTACAGTCAATACATTTGAAACAGGTGGTGTCGAGGTATTCTTGATATGACTTGATGATGAGGGAATAGACCTCGACGACCACTGTACTGTGCAAGCGCTGACTTTTGAAGGAGCTTTTTCGTTTCTCTTCCTCAATTTCCAACAATCGTCAACTTTATGGCCTTCTCGTTTGCAGTAGGAACAAGTAGCTTTACTTGTAGTAGGTTTTCTGTCATTTGTACTGCTGTTCTTGATGGAGTTGCTAGCAGTGGACTCAGGCTGTTTGACTTGTTTTGGCTTGACATCCGTCGTATACTTGGCAAATTGATGTGATATTATATAATCGTCTGCCAACACTGCAGCCTTGTGCACATCTTCCTCGCCACGATCAGCTATATGCGTACGGACGTCCAGCCGCACACAACTCTTGAACTCTTCCATCAGCATTAGGTTCTTGAATTTGGCAAAGTCGGTGCCGATTTCCCTGGAAGTGAGCCATTTCTCAAAGCGTCGCTCCTTTTCCCGCAGGAATTCTACATGGGTTTGGCCATCCGATTTGCGACAATCCCTGAACTGCTTTCGGTAAGCTTCCGGAACAAGTTCATATGCCTTAAGAATTAAGGCCTTAACAACATTATAATCTTTTTGTTGTTCAATGGTCAAAGAACAAAATACCTCTGCAGCTCTACCAGTCAAAACTGTTTGCAGCAAAGTGGGCCACAAAGTTTCAGGTACATTAAAATTTTTCACAGCAAGTTCAAATTGTGGAAAATAATTGTCAATTGTGGCTTCATTAAAGCGTGGAATTATTTTCAAAAATTTTGTTGCTTCAGCAGTATGACTGGCAGGGGAAGAATCTGGTCTTACATTAGCCGCTAACTCTAATTTTTTTAACTCTATTTGTAATTTCATTTCTATTTCTTTCTGCTCTCTAGCCGCTGCAAGCTCTAATTCTTTTTGTTTAATTTCCTTCTGGGCTTCTATTTCCATTTGTTTTAATTTTATCTGAAGTTCTAAATCTGATTTACCCTCATCGGGTCTAAGGGTTTCTAAAAGGTCTTCAGAAAACACTTCCTCGTCTACATAATGGATTACAATGTTATCTCTGATTTCTTGTTTAAGGGCATTTGATTTTATTTTTAACCCTAAATGTTTAGAAATAAGGACCAGTTCCTTCCTAGTAAAAGCATCAAGCTCTTCCACAGAGGGATTTGCAAGAAAAACCTCAATATCCATGGCTAACTAACAACTATTACAAGCAAAAAAAATTTATACAATGTAAATATACAGTACAAAATCAGTACAACAAAAAAACCTTAAGAGAGTTTGGTCAATACTATTGATACTTTACTTCCGACTCTTTGACACAAAAAAATTTTTGTTAAAGTCAACTTCGCCTTTACAAAATTACTAAAGTAAGACGAAAATAGGTTCAGAAAAATATCCGGGACGAAAGCCCTCAAACTTCTTTTGTCACGTATTACGAATTGAATTCTACTTTTAAATGGCTTGCCTAGGGGAACGTGACAATAGAATAGCAGTTGTGTCACTTATAATAAGTCTGAATTTAATCAAAGACTTACAATGAATAACAAAAAAAAATGACACAAGAAATCGGAAGGTAAACTATCAACTTAATGTTTAATCAAATATAAAGTTACAAGAAAGAAAAATAAACATTTACTCAATACAGAATTGATGTGTTGACCAAAACCCTTTTACAAAAATGGCATGTAAAAATATTACAATACAAGAGTTTGAAAATGTAATTACAAATACAAGCAAGCAAGGCCTTAAAAAAAATATTAACTTACACGATAAATGGTATACCACGCACGGGTCACGCAATGTCTCCGCTATTCTGTCTCACGGCTGTCTCCGTATGTCTGTCCGTCAACGTTACGCGAGCGGTCTTATATAATCTACCGCGCGTCGATCTCTCGTAATTTCTAGAAAGTCATCAACACCCAGATCTAGAACGCTCTTCAAAGAGACAGAAAAAAAAACACCCTCCTTTCAACCAGAGGTACACACACAGGTCAAGGACCGGTCACTGTCTGTGTGGCTTGACGAATAAAAAAGAAAAAAAAAACTTATTACACAAGGGGCAGACAACCTCCCCGTCTCTCGACCGCAACAGGTCAAAGAAGAAAAAAACAATGCCTAGATACGTAACACTCTTAATGACTGACAATTTTCTGGGTGGAAAAACACGCTCCAATTTGATTCCCATTTCTGTAATTCATCTAATTCTTTTTGTAAAATTTCTGTATCTTGTGTTGTTTTTATTGTTCTATATATTATGCAATAATCTGTAAATAATCTGACTTTTGTTCCTGAAGTAATGCAATTTGGTAAATCATTTATGTAAATTAAAAATAGTAGTGGACCTAAGACTCTTCCTTGAGGTACACCTAAGTTTACTGTTATTGGTGTTGATTTAGAGCCATTTATTATTACAGTTTGTTCTCTCCCTATCAGAAAATCTTTAATCCACTGATTCAATGGACCATCAATGCCAAAGTATTTAAATTTCTTAAGTAAACTAGGGTGGTGAACTTTGTCAAAAGCCTTTGTAAAATCTAGAAAGATAGCATCTATTTGCTCACTATGATATAAACCTTTTGAGTTCTTTGACAGTCGTCAGCAGGTTATCGTGGGGTCCAAATAACTTTGTGATCCTGTTTCGAATCTCCTCACTTGTAGTACCGTCTTTGTAGGTGATACCTAAGATCCTTCTCTAGCATCTCACTACCTCTGTGAATCTTGCTAATCCACCAATGCAAAGAAACAAGTGTCACACAATACAATGTTTGTCTTCGAGCCTGGAGATCATTGAAAGTTCTACATTTTGTATTCTATAACTTCAGTAATAAGAGAATTTCACAGCTGAAGCTTATCGGGGTTTCCCAATTAGATTTTTTTTTCATTTCGTCTTTGAATGATTGACATAAAACCCCATTCGACATTTACAGTTGATATTGAACGGAATGACCTTTAGTAAGTTAGTGTTAAAAATGATATATTTTTATACGTAAGGCCTATGTTGTTGTTTTTTTCAATTTCAAAACTAATTTGATTACACACGCTATTCCATCCGTCAAACACACACACACACAAAGCATGGAAACAATATTGTACAAAAGTTTTTTTGATATTTTAATCTATGGTGGATAACTTTAATGAGCTAGCTATTTTGGTCTATCCGGTGTGCAGAATAAAGAAAGTTTTGATTAGGGGGGGGGGGAGTGCCACTCTTATAAAACCACACGAATCTATAGAATTAATAAGAAAATCTACACCGACAGACATAGATGGCCGCATGATCTTATGGTCAGTCGTCTCGATGGCCCGGGTCAACGAACCATGTCTATTCCGCTGGAGTTTTGGGCTATAATGTAAAAATAAAGTAGTAAAGCTCCCCTTTCAGAACATGCGGTCTATAGGGCAAGGTGATCTTAAGGTCATCTGTTCCTTTGACCAACGGTTAACGAGCAGGGTGTCATGTGGCCAGCACAACGAGCAACCACCATTACGTTCCCTAAAATTAGGTACCCATTAGAGTTGGGTGGTCTCAGGGGCAGGGCCGGTCCTACAGATTGAGGGGCCCTATGCGAAACGGATAGCGCGGGGCATAGTCTGGGTAGGGATAAGGATAATAAGTGAAAATTTTAAGATTTTTTGTAAGAAAATAAATACATCTTAGCATTTTATTCTTTACTTTACTAAGCACAAAATCACGGTCAAATTAACTTAATGAGCCATCAACAATTGAAGGTAGTTTTCCAACAAAAGCCGATAAACATTCAGATCTGCCTTTTAGATTTACTATCGACTAGCAAAATATCGCTTTTGATTTCTTTAAGAGATCGAGATAGATTTAAATCTATATTTATATGCCAGTGACTATTAATTAAAGTAAATGAAGTATTGGAACTTCCTGTTTTGGTTAAAATTTGCCTTATTATTTTTCTTAAATGAAAGCTGACAATGCCGTTTTTTTTTTTTATCCCGAGTAGGATTGGCGTTTTCCATATTGAATAACACCCCAAAATGACAATTTTGTCTAATTTTCAAGACATTTTTATAACTTTTTTTCGTATACTTTGCGATTTCGGGGAGATTTCCAGGAACTCCTGGAAAATCAGGAGGCCGCGGAAATGCTGTTAAGTTAAAATACTTTAATTTAATAATTTACAACTAGAGTTTGCGCGGGGACTACGAAAGTGCGGGGCCCACTGCGGCCGCATAGGCTGCAGTGCCCTAAGGCCGGCCCTGCTCAGGGGCGCCCTAAAAATGACCGAATAAAAAAAAAATAGAACATCACCGTAAATAATGTTCAGGTATAAGATGGACAATAATAAACTGAAAGGCTTTGGATGGAAGAAATAAACAGGTTAGAGTAATAGTTTAGGTCGGTGTTTCCCAAACTCTGTTCCGAGCAACCCTAGCTTTCCGCTAGGCCTGATAAATGCCTAAGGTTATGACCTTGACCCTAACAGCTGTCGGAGGACTAGGCAACCAAAACGTTTACTCTCAGTCCACCAAGCGTCAAGTTTTGGTGAAACTTGTTCCTTTTTTTTTCCCCTATAAATTAAGTAAAGGCGAAATTCCAGAAAAATATTTCCCAGGTTTCAGACGTTTTTTTTTCCATCTCTTTTGCACCTTGTCTCTATGAAAACAACAGATGCTCTTGACTTGGAAGTTTCAAGCGTCTCTTCGTAAGAATCTTATTGACTACTTGCCCAGAACAATCGTAACAATCGAAACCATTATGGTCGATATTGGAGACACTGTGACAGTTCGAAGCGTATAGGCTTACCACTTCAGCACGGTCACGAGACTGCTACCAACAGGAGCATTTACTCTGGATTTCATCGTGTTTAAAAAAATACATATATGTTCATACAAATAAAAAAATATTGTGTATTTTAACCATTTCTTATTCCTGATAGGTTCTTACACAGTTGACAAAGTGCAACCGTGGCACTTTTGATTCAGTAATCGGACTATCTAATATCTTCTTCTACCTTACCATATGAAATTTACTATAAGTTTCTTTTATAAGACTACCTTTTATGTAACTATTTGTCCTTCTCAGTGTTACAAATTTATACGAAATTTAACAGTCTCCACAGAGCGCTACAAATATCTCCCCTTTAAATATGTACTCGTGTCAGAGGTATATCATTGATATGGTTATGTAAGATAAAAGTTTCTATTTCAATATAATTTTGTTAAAGTATGTTTTATAATAGGTAGACTTCCTTTAGTTACCTCTAGCTTTTTTTAGATCTATAATACTCTAATATTTAAACCTACTGATTTATTTCATCAAATTTATACTGATCTATAAAATAAATAAATTATAGCTTTTATATAGCGCTACTTTCATGGTTATAGCATGCTCAGAAGGCTATGGTGATATAATCCAATCTCATTTGTGGACTAGTGGGGGGAGGGAGTATCTGGGAGAAGGTTTTCCATGCTGCCTTTAGGCACTCAGTAAACACAACTCTGCCTGCTTCATAGGTAGCCAAGCCAAGTTCAAGACCACGCTTCCCTATAGAACAACATGTTTCATTTTATTTATTTTTTAAAGCAAACATGCGTCTAATAAAATTAGTTATAATTGAAAATAAATTAGGGAAATTCTGAATGGCTATAAAGTACCTTTGCAGTCCGTTGATTAGTTAACTGTGAAAACAACAAACACATTTCTCTTTTGTTTTCTCCAAGAATGTTTGTGTGATGACATTTGGCGGTGTTGCATTAGATTCTCGTCTGTTAAGATTGTTCATAAGGGAACATTCGGATATAATATATAATTTGTTACAATTTGTTACAAGGGGGTATGGGGGGTAGTCTGAAGATTTGTTACGTAACAAAGAAAAAAAATATTTAAATGAAATAAAACTTTTTTACATTAGTTTGTCATTTTCACTCTCGTGTTTAGCCAAATTCAAATATTTTTTGTATACTTTAAAAAATAAAAAACGGTCAAACTAGCGATTTCTCAGTGTGGCCAATGATTTTGTAACTCTTTTACCAACGATATACACGAACTGTTTATTTTTTAGGAAAATCGTAAGAGTCGTTTTCCAGATCCGTGTCCACACAGGATCCATTTGTTTCCAGAATCCATTTGTTTCCACGATTCATTTGTTTCCAGGAATGTGCGACCTGAATAGTGGAATATCAATTTTTGTTGTCCGTAATTTGTAGTATAAAGTGCGACAACCTTAAGCAGGAAAATCAAAAGTGAAAATACCAAAATTAGAGAATTAATTTGATACTTAACATTTAATACTCGTTAATATTTATAAGGTGTTCATTTTTTTTTATTGAAATAACACCAGAATTACTGTTCATGTCAAATACATATGGAATATCGGATGTGTAGGAATTAAGGATTTTCACAATAAACTTAACAATGGCATGGATGCTGCATTGAAACAAAAAAACAACAACAAGCATAATTTCGGAATCTGAGTCGTTGCTAGGGTGGGGGAAGGAGGGGGATAATTTGAAAATCCTCCCGGGCCCGAATTTGAGTGAGGGTCCCAAAAGAGTGATTTTTAAATTAAATATTAAATATTATGCTAATTTCAGTTGCCTCAAAGAGGTCTCGGCCCCCACCCAATGATTGCAAATTTCTTGCTACGCCACTGAGAATGGGCTTTTTGGTCACACCAGATTGTATCCTGTCTAAAAATATTGACTCAAATGGGGTGCATCCATTGTCTTCCGAGACAGAGAATGTCATATAATTTAATACCGACGTGATAAATACCTAACATTGATAACATTAAATTTGTGTAGGTTTGAAATTAGAGAGCTCCATTTTATCATCGGAAATACCCGATCCTCTTCAAATCGAAGATAAGTATCATAACTATTATGAGACTATCCATCCATCCATCCCAGTGGCACTACATGAGACTATCCATCCATCCATCCCAGTGGCACTACAGTTGTTTTTGCAGCCCATACAGGGCTCTGACCTGCTTCAACACATCCCTCCATTCAATTCTGTCCTGGGCCTTTCGTCTCCACGTCCGAACCTCAAGGTGTTGACTGAATGGATTAAATAATCTTAATAGTATATCTCTACGTTCCTAAATACAAATTATGTTCTACGTATAGAGAAATTCAATTTAGTCCTTTATGTTAAACTTTTTAAAAGGATTTTTTAAAATCTTATTTGTGATTGAACCCCTAATTTGCTTTATTCTTATATAAATTTATTCCAGCATTTGGAATAACAAATGAGGTATATGGCATTGTGCATATAATTTTTCAAAATAATATTTTTAGAATGTTTTCATTACGAAGTTATGGTTTGGAGTCTCTTGAATTGCTGCTACTTTTTAAATAAAATTTAACTTCAGTTCAATGAGTACGTATCCATCCATATCTATATTGTGATAATTTCTGAGCTTTATAATTCTTTTTTTCCCTCATTTGTTCCTGTTAACTCACAAACTCTTCGTGGTTTCAGAAATAAAATGGTTGGACACTTGATCGACGGGTATTAAAAAAAAAAGATTTTTCTAGAAATTTGACCCTTCACCCATTTCTTAGTCTGTTGAGCCGTTCGTTCACTATACACTCCTCTGTATGTTTGCCTTGAAAAGAATCTCTTTCAATGACAGTCCAGTCCAGTCTTTAATTCTGTCTTCCCATAGCTTTCTGTCTGCTTCTTCTTCTATTCCTGGTAATGTTCCCTGCAGGAAGGTCTTTTTATCTTAAGGTACCACAAATCTGAATTAATGTCCGGATATTAGTCTTGTTGGTTTTACATGTTTTTGGATGTTCCTTCAGAAATAATATTATTACATCCAAGCCCAAAATATCACGGAAAACGGCAGGAAATGGTGACGTGCAGGGTTCAAACCTGGGTCCATCTAGACAACAGTCTAGAGCGCATACCGTACCCGCCAGTAGCGATGGATTCATCGTGGTAAGCAGGTCTATTTTCTTGTGTACTATAGAATCAAGGAGCTTTAAAAATTATTATAAAGAAAAAAAAAAAAAGAACATGACAGACATGGCGAGCAGTCTAAACTTTGCACTCTCTGTCCTCATTTGAAAAAAACAGTCAATAAATTAAGCACATAAATTGTTCAATCAATGCACAACGTGTAACTATTGTGACGTGTGCAGTCGATACACACCTACACACGAGTAAATGAAAGTTGCTCAGGAAAACAATAGTTAAGATGTTTCTTTACTACATTTGTGACAGGGTCTGAAGTCCCCCAAACAGACAGACTCACACATGTTAAACAGTTAAAATAATAACATTTGGGTGTTTCATTTGAAAAATAATATTAATAATAATAATAAATAGCTAAATATAAACAATGTATTTAAAAAAAAACAAAGCTTTTCCAAAGGGGAATAACTTTGCCCTTAAAAATATATTTCAATAATGTACAAGTTATTTCCATTATTTGATATCAAACAAAATAATTAATTACCAATAATTAAGAGACTAATTGCTTGTTTTTTTTAATTGATTCATGTTTTTCAAATTACAATACATTATTGCTTAAAGTATCAACATGATCGGAGAATCCGTGAGGGAGAAATAGCCTAAACAAATATTTACGGGGACTAAAGCCAACACATTTAGCCATATCTGTGAATACTGAAAGATTACTTTCCTTTACTGGTTTCAAACAAAAAAAATATTTACCAGTAACTAATTGACTAATTATTTTTTTTATTGATTCATGTTTAATCTATGCCAGTAGATATTTGTGTGAAGTTTCAACTTGATCTGAGAATTGGTGTGGGAGAATTAACGTATACACACTTTTTTACTAGACAGACAGGCAGACAGACAACAGATTTAGTTGATATAAGCTTTGTAAAAACAAAGAAAATATGGGAACCAAGGCTGGAGATTAAGTGGTTACGAAAGTTGTCTAAAATAACAATATACCCTGCTGTTTTATCAACTGACCTCATGGATACCTTTAACGTCCATAACATTCCTGGCGGTACTGCTGCAGACCTGCCACATCACCAGAAAATTTCTCAATGGAAACTGTTAAAGGGAGACTACAACAAATTTTGTTTTTCTCTTACGAAACTCGAATCTGGCAACGCCAGAGAATGAATGCTCGTTCGTTTCTAACATAATTTTAGTAATAATAATATTAATAATAAAAAAATACGTTTTGTTCCCGTGAGGATATTTGTCTTAAACTGTAGCCTAATTATAACAATAGATTAAACTGATCAAAGCCACCCCACCCCACCCTACATTTTACTCTACATTTTAAAGGCACCATTTCTTTTTGAATCCTTCAGGTGAGATTTATATCCTACTTCATCCTTCTTCGCACATATACATCCGACAGACAATCCACAGCCCCTCCTCGGTCTGTAAGTTAAACATAAACTAGATGATCATAGTGAGGCTTACACTGAACAGTGTCTTCGTAGGAATCCATTCATTGAATACTTATACATTGTTACACGACTGTAAAATGTTTGTGAGGTCTTTTAAAGTGTAGCCTTTCTATCAATATCTATTATAACACACATATGAAATGTCTTTTTTTTTGTACATGTCCTTTAAACGTTTATGTAAATACTACCGATAGGGTTAGGGACAAAATCCAAACCTCTTGTAATGAGTGAGAAAAGTTGTAAAATCGACACCCCTACCCCTGAGATAATGTACACACGACCCTTACAGAACCCTGTGAAAAAAAGTGAAAAAAAAATTAGTTGAATTAATATATACATTTTAGAAGAAGTGGTATGGTGTGAGGATATTATGTTTGTCTAAGTGGTTTATGATGTTGCTACATATTATGTGTTCTAGGATTTTACATGTGATGCTGGCAAGTGATACAGGTCTGTAGTTTCCTGTGTCAGATTTTTCTCCTTTTTTAAATAGGGTGGTGACATTAGCTTCAGATTGAAACAATATGAATATGTGTGTGTTGTTTGTTGTACATATTTCGGATGCTTTGAAAGTGCTTTGCATCATAGCCCAAAACTCTTGCAGGACGAGGTGGAGGATGAGGCGAGCAGGGCTCTAACACGGGACCATTGGGTCCATTGAACGCGGGGTGAACGAATTTTAGTATAGAATTCACACAAATTGTATACGAATTAATTACTTATGTTAATAATATATACTATAGAATGTAGATTATAACAGAAAACGAATTATAGAATACACAGAAAACACTGAAAATATACGTTCACAAACATGAAATGTGATATTTACATTAAAAAATGTGGATTGTACTCAATCACAAACCTATGTATATTATATCTAGAGTACTTTTGAATATTAACACTGTAATAATAATAATAACAACTTTCAGAGAGTCAAAAAATTCAATCCCTTTCGCCACGCACACGTATTTGTCGGTAGATAGTATTGTGGTTGTTGATAGGTTGGACTTCATAGCTTCTGATATCCTGATGAATATATTTTACGCTGCTTTTTTACCTGCATTTCAAAGTGATGACACACGGGGGCCGTCTCTCAGTTTGTTTGAAAACACAAACTCTTTTTGTGATATTTGTAATATAATAAAGTGTGTGTTATAGAATGTATTTAAATAACTTGATTGATTCAAAGTAATCGTTGCAATCACTCAATATACGCGAGATTGTCTTTTTAAAAGTCTTATATTTTGCAAAAATAGAATATTTCAATTTCCAGAATTCAATCATTCAGTTGTGTTTGGTTATGTATTAGTTTATACAAGTGCAACTTGTGTTTTTGTTTTATTTTTTCATTATAAGTCAATACCTTCCACCGCCCCCCCCCCCTTTCAACCGAAATTAATAACATACAAACCCTGGTGAAGACTCGGATTTTTAATTTCGGGATCTTTAGGGCGCCTCTGAGTCCACTCATCTCCAATGGGCACCTGACATTAGTTGGGGAAAGTAAAGTTGTGCTGGCCACATGATACTCTCATTAACCACAGAAACAGATGTGACCTATAAATCGCCAAGTCTGAAAGGTGAACTTTTTCTTTTTTCGCTTACATATTTCTATTTTTAACTCCTTAAGTGTAGAAAGAATAAAGAATTCATGTAGAAAGGAAATACGAATAGTTCTCCAAAAAGAAAAAAAAAACAGCTTTGCGCAATAAATAAGCTTTATTTTAGGCCTGAAGTCTGAACTCCTTAATTTAATTAGTTGCTGTGAATCAAATGTTTAAACAAGAAAGAAAAAAAAAACTCATCGAAAGGGGAAGAACTCCGCCCTTAAAACTCTACCTACCAGTAATGTACACGTTATTTCCTTGATTCGATCTCACACAAAATAATTAATTACCAAAAACTAATTGACTAATCGGGAGATTTTTTTTTATTCATGTTCTGTTAGGTACAAAAATAATTGTTTGAGGTATCAACTTGATCGGAGAAAGCGTGAGGGAGAAATAGTGTTGACAATTATTTAAGGGGAATAAACCCAACAAATTTAGGCATATATTTGAATACCAAATAATTACTTTCCCTTGTTGTTATCAAGCGAAATAATTAATTACCATTGACTGATCGGCCAACTGGTTACTTTTGAATTGATTCATGTCTTGTCAATGAATAATTGTGCGAAATTTCAACTTCATCCGAGAATGGTTGTGGGAGCAATAACATGTACACACTTGTTACCAGATAGACAGAGTGAGTTGATATAGATAATATAATCAAATAAAATCCCCTTTTGAACCATGTGGTTTAGAGGGCAGATGATATTAAGATCATAAAGCTTTGTAAAAAAAATGATATTGCCCATTTAGCTCATGAACTGCATGCCACCATGTGGCCAAATATACCATATGTTTGACGAAATAACTCTTTATGTTACCCAAGGTGACTCACTTATCGGTGCGATAAAAGTTTTTTCTCACGAGTTCAAAGATTAAGTACAGAGAAGAGCAGTATTTCACGCGACCACGCAAATCTGTCCTCGTCCTACACATTTTGTCACATTCAAAGCTTTAGAAGTGTATATTAGGTTATCGAATATAATATGTATGATCTATAACAGGGGTGGGCAAATAACAGACTGCGGGCCACATGCGGCCCGCCAGAATGTTTTATGCGGCCCGCGGACACCTACAGAAATCGGGTGTGCCCACAGATTATACATATACATATACAAATACAACTATATTAAAAATAAATTATTTTAAATGTCAATATAAATTGTTGAATTTTCTTATGCTTAAGTCTTATGATGAAGGGGCTAAAGAAACATTGTCTCTACATGTCATTCTAAAAAGCTTAAAGTAAACGAAGATTATTCTTATTGAAAATATTTCGTAACATTCAGTCAAACAAACAAACTCAGGCCAGTATGTATTCAATGCGATGAAGAAATGTGTTGAAAGTGTTGGCTTGGAACAAGATGGCGAGTGTAACAATTGATGGAGCCCGAGCTTTAACTCAGAGTTGTTGTTTTTTTTATTATAAATAACAGAGTAATACACTAATCATAAACTCTAAACGGAGTAAACGGGAAAGTTGCACCAAGGTGCATTGAATATCAAACATATTGTTGACCCAAGTAACTCAGTGATCAAACTTATCATAGCTAGGGTTCTTAAATACAGGCAGTTCTGAAATTCGGAAACAAAACAGTCCGATGTTCGGTACCACAGAAGTATCCGCTGGCTTATCATAGGCAATGAATTGAGAAGAATATGGAGTCTCAAGGAAGAAATTGTTATGTTCCTTAAAGGACATAGATTGTGACTTTGTTACTAATATTTCTAGTGAAGCTACAAAGCTACCCCCCCCCCCCCCATTTCCACAGGTAAGTGAACACAGGTTTTGTTATTTTCTTTGCTGAAAGGTGAAACAGTTTCTAGTAAAATACTTGGAAAGTACAAAAGGGAGAATTTGGAAATCAAATCTTAGAGACGTCAAGAACTTATTATGACCTATGAACTTATTATGACCTATGAACTTATTATGACCTGAGAACTTATTATGACCTGAGAAGTTCCAACCAGTTCTTCCACGGGAATTTTAGGGGTACCAGAAACTGTATTTGCACACTTATAAAAACCTTTGATGCTAAGCTTTCACATTAACTGGTTTCAAATACATCTGTGAACAAGTATTACTTTTATTGTAAGAACATGTCGATGCTGACTGACTGTAATTTGACATCAGTCACAAGAATAACAACTAGTAAGCTAGTTCCAAAGTTCCGGAACAATAAGCATGATTGTAAACAGTTAAATCCTTCACATTGGGCACAACTGCTGTGATGCAAAAAAGACAATTAAGGAATGTAGGCCCTTGTCCTTACAATTAGTGAAAAAATGATATGTAACTGTATAATGCATTTTACACAGTTAGCTACCTTATTTTTCTAAGCTGTATGTGCACATTATATATATATATATATATATATATATATATATATATATATATATATATATATATATATATATATATATATGCGACCCCCCCCCCACTCATACTTTTTTTTTAATGCGGCCCTCGCTAGAAAAAGGCTGCCCACCCCTGATCTATAAGTTAACGATCTTTTATGTGCCTGTTTATTTCACAGCGTCTGGGGTCCACTGTGGCACTAACCAGTGTACGAGAGAAGCGTCCTGTCGGAGCCACACTTACTGCGATTGTCCTAGTGGAAAGTACGGAGATGGAAGTTTAAAATGTTACCCATCAAGTGAGTTCCAAGTGTTTTGTGTGCATAAACAATGTTCTAATATCCCTATTAGTGTCTTTCTTATTGAATCTGTGGTTTTCTTTATGATAGATAGTTGTATGTTGCTTTCTATACCTTAGATCTATGATGACTAGACATACAGTTCTTATACAATGAACAACGTTATCCTACAGGTAGACGATATTTTAAAACGTAAGCATATACCATATTGTCTATATAATGTGTGCTGTGACGAACACACTTGATAACTCAATGAAGTGAAGAAACATCTCTGTATTTTCTTCAAAACTTCTTGAATAATACTTCTTCAACTTTCACATAAAATTAATTTCTCAATTTAACAAACACTTAACTTGATCCTTCATAAATGAAACTTAAAGATACATGAAACTTCACTTAGCATAACCTCAACTTCAACTAATAAAACTTTAATTAATGGACCCGCTAATATCACAATACTTTTAACTATATCTAATCGAGGACTAAGCGAGGGCCCCCGTCTAACTGACTTTCCCTTAATTTATACCTTTCTTAATCGTACATTCCAGAATCATGGAAACTTCTCCCCTAATTATTTTAGTAACTTTGACCTTCTAGAAGCTGACGTGTGCTACTTTTTTCCCTTAACCTCTTTCTTTGATTGGATACCTAAAATTAATTTGTTTACGCTGGACTCTTTGGACTGCTTTGACCTCGCTTCTAGAAACTGTTCGAAATGGGTAACTGGATCGTATGTTTCAATTTATTTTGGATGTTAAAAAGACAAATTATTAGCGCAGTCTATGCTCTACGATGGGTCCGAGAAGAATGCAAATAATCACATAAAACTTATTAACTAAATAGTTTCTTCCTAGAAGCATGCTATATATCATTAAGTTTCGCTTGAATGAATAGTTTATTATTATACCTCTGAAACTTCTTTCAAACACTGACAGGTATGCCTTTTCCGCCATGAATTCAAAATTATCCCCACTTATTCCCGTTCGGCGCATTATCTCCCCTGAGATTGGTTACTTATCTGAGGGCTTCAGTTTCATCTCACCTTATATCTGTTATATATCTAAATCGCCGATGATGGTACGAAGCACAGTTAGTTTCCGTTTCGTCCCAGTTGACGTTATCATCATTTCGTGGTCCCATGTCACTGCAGACTTTGAAAGGTGTAGTTGACGTTGTCTTAAGACTTTAGCTAAATGTGTCTTTAGCTAAACCCAAGCGACGTTCGACTACAGATTCGCCAAGGAAGCGAGTGACCGACCAGCTTTGGATTTTCTCGTTGGTATTACGGTTACGACGTGTGACTCGTCGGCATTTTTTTGTTTAGTCATAGAAGAGGACAAATACAATATTTTTGTAGAATAACTTTATAAAATATCATTCGCATTGTTCCATGCAAATCTCTATTGTAGCAATGTTAAAACCAGCGATAAGTATAGTACAAACAAAAGGCCCTATATATTAAATTTTGTAACACCTCTGTCAAATATTGGGAGAACATCTGCAAATCTAAAACACGCCCGCCAAATTTCGTAATACAATTATCAAATCGTGTAATGCATCTGGCAAATCTCGTAACACATCTGTCAAAATATTGTAACACATCTGCCAAATTTAAAACACATTTCGAATTTCGTTACACATTCTCATAATCATGTAACACATCTGGCAAATCGATTTGAAAAGCAAGTCGTGAATTATATGGCGTGAGATTTTTTTTTAGAAGTGATTAAATTATAGATTAAGATCAATGTAATACAGTCTCAATAACCTTTAATGGTTAAAAAGGGAAGAAAGAATAACGAATCCTGCATGAGCATCTCATTTTTATCCATCGTTTTTTTTTTATTTTACGACATTTATTTTATGTGCTTGAATGTAACAGAAAATGTACAACTTTTACGACATCAATTAAAAAAACGTGCAAGTTTATTTCATGTACTCTGCTGAGCCATCTCTTTGTAACAGTTATTTTGAAATGAGTAATATTTTAAATGCGAATTTTTCGCTAGGCGAGCCAATGAACTAGGATTGATGATGAATGGCGTTTGGTAGAGTTTAGTAAGTTTTTGGGTTAGGTACATTTTGTTTACCCCTTTTAGACCTTGGAATGTATAGAGCAGGTGGTGTAAAGGGTTAGGTTGGTCATCCATAGTATAAGGCACGAGTTATATATTGCTAGTCAAGACTTAAGTATTGTCAGGTATGCCCTACGCATTGTTTCATTAACTCTGTCAATGAGCCCAGATATCTTAATAACAACCATGTTTGTGCGTTTGAAGATGTAATATATCCTGACATTGTTCTTCAAAGGTTGCGTGGAGGCTGAGTGGTTAAGCGCTTGGCTTCCGAACCTGAGGTCCTGGGATCGAATCTCGGTGAAGACTACGATTTTTAGAATCTAGCTCTAATTGGTACCCAACTTTGGTTGGAGGAAAAGGCGGTTGTTCGTTGTGCTAGCCACATGACACCTTCCTCGTTAACCCTGGAACATAGTAACAGAGCGGACCCATAGATCGCAAGGTCTGAAAGGCAAACTTAACTTTTTTTTGTCCGGTAGAGATTGTAGGGCACAGGTCAGAGTTTTTCTATCTATCTATCTATCTATCTATCTATCTATCTATCTATCTATCTATCTATCTATCTATCTATTTATCAATCTACCTACCTATCTATCTATCTATCTAATCTATCTAATCTATCTAATCTATCTAATCTATCTATCTATCTATCTATCTATCTATCTATCTATCTATCTATCTTTCTCTATATCTGTCTCTCTATCTATATCTTTAACTGTCTTAAGGCTGAAACGCTTTACCCCTCCCACCCTTTTTTTTTTCAAAAAAATTTTTTTTAAATTAAAACACCGGTACAATAAAATCATTGTGATCTAGACTATTCTAGACTACATTTTCAAAAATTTAATAAGGAAAATTTGTGTCACCATACCGACTGGCATATCAGCTATTAGAGCTAGAAGGAAAAAAGAAGTTTCAAATCAGAATCTCAACTAAGTCTGTTTTCTTCCCCCCAGACAGTAGGAGAGCAGAAGTCTTGGGAAATACTAGCACACTGACAAGCTTTTCAGAGGCAACAGACAAAATTGTATGGCCCGGAAGTTATTCTTTTTCGGAGTTTACCTGTACCCGGCATAGCAACGGGAGAGATTGTCGAGCACAGGTCAGAGGTTACCTATCTATCTATCTATATATATATATATATGTCTGTCTATTTATCTATCTATCTTTCTATATGTATACCTATGTTGTTGTTTTTTAATAGATTATCGGTATTAATACCATACGAAATGGAAGAACGATCGCTTATGGATTTCGCATCAACTTCCGATGTCCGCATGACCCACACTTGTCAGAGGAAGGAGTGTGTCTTATGGTGACAGGCGTACAGCGAGGAGGGAAATATTACGTAAGTTATTCTTGTTGTTGTATTATATATCTCGAGAGGAGCGACGATCTTCTCCCTTTGACTAAAGAGGCAAATCCAAGAGAGACATCTGCAATCAAGTTGGGCATTTTGTAATCATCAGAAACTGCAGCGTTTCAGCCTTCATCCTACTTCTGGTCAGTTTAACCATTTGCGATCTTTCCAGAGCTTCTTTCCCCAAACTGTTGGTACTGACGCTAAAAAAAAGGTTCATGTCACGTTTGCATACATTATTATATCTTAGAAGTGGATGGCCTCAACGTATAAGTAGATTTAAGGAAAACTAAAGCCAAAAAAAAAAAAAGAAGCTTTTTTGAGTTGGCAATGTTATTGATTTAGAAACTTTCATAGTTCAGGAATGTTAAGACCAACAAACATGCATGATAAATAAAGGCTCATGTATGGCTACTATTGTTGACTAGAGCCATTTAAGAACTTCTTAGCTAATTTTAAATTGGTTTACTTTAAATTTTAAAATTAATGTGAATTTTCAATGTTTTACCAAAAGATTTTAAAATACATTTTGAGAATTACATTTGTGTATAATAAATCTAAGTCTATTAAAAATAGACTTAGAAAACAGAATTGACAAGTGCTGGGATAAGTCCCTAAAAGCCACGGAATGAGGAAGTACATGCGGCCGCACTTCCCGTGGTGGAGGCTGCCCAGGCCTGAGCAAGATATTAAAGCACGATGCACGACTAGATTGACCTAGTGACACGCGTAGGACGTAATCATCTTCTTTTTTAAAGCAACGTCTGTATTTTATAAGATAAGAAGAAGATAAGAGTCATTATGGGACAAGATAAAGTTGACTTTAAAGCAGTTTTTATTTCCATTTTTATATCATATGTGTTGCTAATACTTTTTTTGTCACCTAACAGTATCGCGAATGGGGATTGGTTGATTGCGGACCAGAAGTTTTTCTAACAGAAACTGTAAGTAGGCCTATGACAATAAGATGATGATTATGTAACAATTAGACCAACATATTTGTTTGTTATTTGTGAATTATTGTTTACTTGTATACACGTCTTTAATATTTAACCCCACCCCCTAAAAAAAAAAACAGCAATAATTTAAAACTGAGCTTGCAGCTCCAGAAGTTTTGGCAAGTCGAAAAACTGAAGTTCCAGTCCTTACACATTTGCCACATTTTCCTATTTGCGAAAGAATCTCTGCATTCCTAGATAAATAGAATAGGCCATAAGTTTTCTGTGTGAAGCTAGAGACAGCTTCCTTGTTTTCAGGTTAAGCAGTTAAAAGATAATAAATTGTGGTCTATAGGGCAGATGATATAGAGTTCATCCGTTTCTGGTGACTACGGTTAACGAGGATGTCATGTGGCCAGCACAACGATCAACCGCCTTTACTTTTCCCCAACTTAATGTCAGGTACCCGTTAGAGCTGAGTCAAATCTGAGGTCCCGAGATTAAAAATCCCAGTCTTCACCAGGATTGGAACCCTAGACCCCTGGTCGGAAGCTAAACGCTTTACCGCTCAACCACCGCACCTTCACATAATTAGTAGGCTAGTATTAAACTCGTCCTATTTTTTGTTTGTTTGCATTGCGAGAACAAATAAGGAAAAAGTGTTACAACAGTTTGATTTTTTTTTTTTTTATTGGACAGGACCCCAACAGTTATCCAGACCTAACTTTGGATGGTAGCGGGAGTGGAGATGGTAACGGAGACGAGGGTTCCACCGGTGGAGGCGGTAATGGAGGTAATGGTGGAAGCTCAGGCGGCGGTGGAGGCAGCAGCGGTGACGAAGAGGACAGCTCGGGGGAGGATGAACTTCCGTGGGAGGACCCTTCGGCCTTTGACATCGGTGGGGGTCACTTGGTGCAGATCGATGTGGATGAGGACAACACCGCTGTGGTGTCCGTGCCGGACTGCGGTTTTGAGGTGGGATTCAGGGCGTTCGACTTAGAAGCGGTGGATGACCCTCAGCAGTCCGTGCTGTACCTCTACGTTGGTGGTAAGTTGTGTCACATGACCTTGATATGAACTTAATGGTCACCTTCAATATTTATCAGAGCTTTCCATTCGCTACCTATCACTTTCTTTTTTTATGCAAGGTTTTAAACAGTTATTCGAAATCATTAATGTTAATCACTTTAGTAGGCCTAAGCATTGTTAGCCATCGTTAATGACCACTATATTTATATGTCAGCTATTAAACATTTATTCCTAATCATTAATGTTAATCCCTTTATTAAGCTTAGCTATTTCATTCAATAATAACCCGAATCCGAAAAATAATGTTATAAATACATCCAATGAAAAAACAACAAAGATAATTCAGAAACTTATGTCTCCTGTGAAGTTGATAGTAGATCTACATCACGTTGCCTTTTTATATCTCTGTGATATGTTTAGTAAATTAAACTATCTAAATAATTAATACTATTTTTTTTTAAAATAAAGCATTGTCATTACTAACATTGTTCAATAGAGGTTTGGCTAAAAACAAATGGCGCTGAAGAAGGTGATACAATAAGAAAGACTGTGCTTAAGACGTTGGTGTTATAGACTACTAGAGATGGGCCAACGATGCCGCTTTAATGCTTTTGTAGAGATGTCATAGAAATGTAAAAGGTTTTAATTTCTTGATATGACACAGCTCTCGTTCTTTACACTTGGACTTTGCTAAACCTAAATCTGTTTGACATTTGACATTTGTATCATCGATGACTTCTTTTTTCTCTCTCGTCACAGCGCTTCACTTTCCCTCATCAAGCTACCACAGCGATCATGTCATTTCAAGCCCAACTGTCATTTGGTGTCATTTAGGATCAAGATGCATAGAGCAATTCAGGCTTTTTTTTTAAATTCCACTTCTTTTTTTAGACCCATTTTGCAAAACGAAAAATACTTAGAAAAACTGAAACATTCGTTATATTCATTAAATTAACAGCAGCATCATTTAATAAAACGGGAAGGATTGGCTTGACTTGCGTTAAACATTCTCTCAGAAAGGAAGATTATTGCATCCTAGCCCAAACCTCAATAGAGTCTGGTGACAATAACTAAATTGGATAAGATCACGGAAAGAAATGACCGCATTGAGCGCATATCATTGACCAGGGAGTCATAATAAGTCTTCGATCCAAAGGCTGGTAGAGGTGGAGGCACTGGGAAACTATAAGGTTGTAGGTCTTTGTACTAGCCATTTACACCCTTATTAATTGTCGGACTAAAAAAGGGAGAAATGTTATAATCTGCTTTATGAATCATCAAGGCTCTAAAAGGAACATATAGCAAGAGAAGGCAGGCTTTTAAGGGGTTATGTTACCTGCTATCTATACTATAAAGTAGAACGATAAGGTGTATGTAAGTACCGAATAGAAATCAAAACCGTTTGACCAATCTTGATACGCAAATTAAGAACCGCGGGCCGCGGGTAATATATGTTTAGTAATCTTATAAACATAGAAAGCTCCTTTTATTACATTTTTTAAATTGTCCATATATGTGTTTTTCCTGACCGTTTATTAATAGAATCGTTAGGTATTATCAGTAAAATAAAATATCATTATCAGTCAATTGTAATTCATTCAACAAAGCATCATGTAGTGCTCGATTCATCTTAATTAAGTCTTGCTCATACAAACTGAACCATATCGTTTCTCCAACCGCCTACACAAACCAGACGACGTGGACTTCATCTACCCCAATAGAAGCTTGGCAGGGTCAAGGTCATTGGAAGAGCACTACGAAACAGATTTGGTCGGAGAGAATCTATTGTTGTACCAGGCTCTGACATACACTCCGAAACAATTGTCGTAAGTAGTAATAGACTTACCACTACAATCAATGCAAAATGTATTCGTAAAATTCATTAGCTTTACAGATTTTACGATTTCTAACAGGTTTATATTTTTTAATAATAATTTCTGTTGCTCTTTGTAGATCTTTAAAGCGCAACCTCGGGGCTGTTAAGTTGTCTTCCTTTGAGCTTGTGGTCGTGTTCCATGAAGGATACTCCTGGAGTATGAACACGTAGATCTATCTAGGCTCTACTGGCGATCTATAGTGGTCATTTCCTTGGTCTCTTTCTATTTCGCCACAAGGGCTTCACTTTGCCTTAGATTATGTCATAAATCTCTCTTGATATCCTGCTAAGAACAGTTGCTGACAGGGAAAAGTGGTGGGATCTGGTTATGCTGTCACAGAACCCTAAAACAAAGGTCAAAGGACAGATGGTGAATCTATTATCATGCTGATTCTATTTTACATAAGCTTAGTGTTCGATTCTGGTGAAGCCTGTCGACAGGACGGGAGCAAAGCCTTTTTACTTTTTACTACTAAATTTCTATTGTCTGTGAATTGTAGTTATAAACTTTCTAAAC